>VUQH01032927.1:0-13473 GCA_015106775.1 Etroplus canarensis | reverse complement strand
TTCACCACCTCTACTCCTTGCATCTTCACTGTTCCACCTGCCTCCCTCTCATTCACACACATGTACTCTGTCTTGCTTCTACTGTCTTTCATTCCTCTTCTCTCCAGTGCATACCTCCACCTCTCCAGGCTCTCTTCCACCTCCTGCCTACTCTCACTACAGATCACAATGTCGTCTGAAAACATCATAGTCCACGAAGACTCCTGCCTGACCTCATCTGTCAATCTGTCCATCACCATTGCAAACAAGAAGGGGCTCAGAGCTGATCCCTGATGCAATCCCATCCCCCATCTCACCTCTTGTCTTGTCTATATGATGCAGAAAAGCCAAAATGTAAAGGCTTCATATGAGGACACAGAGTCTCAGGGGTCAATGAAGTTATGATTACAAATTTCTGAATAAATACTCATTGCAGGTTGGGCCTTTCCTCCCTGTGCCCAAGCTGCACACAACGGTGGGTGAGCACCTGGTATGGCAGTGTCACTACTGTCGGTGGCTGAGAGACAAATAAAGTACTTCGGAGAACCTTTGAGGTTAAAAGCTGCCATTTAAGGGCAGACAGTTTACCACAAAGAAAGCCTCCAGTTAAGGACACCAGCAAGTGATTGAAAGGAACAAGGAGACTATCTAGCAAACATCAGAGCAAGCAGCATTTCCAAATGCCCACAGTAATATTAACCTTCCTACATTTCACATGATAAGCCATGTTTGAGGCTGGTAAGTGTTATTCGGCAGAGCTGGCATGCCACCTTCTTGGGTTTGTCCTTTCTGATACACACTTTGAATTTCCTGGCTAAATTTCTAACAAGGCAGGGAGCAGCTGTGGGACATGATGCACCCAGCCGGAGCGATCAAACCTTGTTTACAAAGATTTTTTTCATTGTCTATTATTTGGTGAAATATGACTCACAATAAAGAGTCACCAAACCACCACAGACAGAATTTGATGTTAAAATATCCATCCATCCCCCTGATGATGTTCCTGCTGACTTTGCCCACATCTAACACATCTAGACCAGCTGCTGCACCACTTCATGCCATCCAAGTGCACTTGTGAAGGACGTGCCTCACCTGCCGAACGTCCCTCTGTCTCAGCTGTGGGTTTCCCACGCTGGAACATGTGATCTCAACTTGCAGCAATCGGAGAAGCTCGAAGAGGATTATATCACCCTCATAAACACCATACTCAACTCCAACAAACAATTCCTAGTTTCTGGCCTCTTTGCTCCCCACTGTTACGATGATGTGAAGTTTAGCTGACTCAGGCAGCTTCACATCTGGTTTAAAGGCTACTGCCGCAACAAAGACATCCCTTATGTGGATGATTTCACTTCTTTCCTCAACAGACCAGACCTCTTCAAACTTAACCGCCTCCGCTCAAGCATTGCCGGATCATGCCTTCTGTCCCTGAACACTGAACTCGCTCTGCGCTCCTGTAGGGCTTTCTTTAAGTGATGGTCAGTGAAGTCACATACTGAACACAGTGGTGGTCCTGTCTCATTGAGCTCTATTATTATAAACCTTAAACCCAAGAAGTGCATTCCTGAGCTCACATTTTCAGCTAACGTCAATAATCTTATTCCTATGACTCAAATTATTCAAAAATAATAACAACAACGGCTTTATTAAATGCCAGAACACTAGCAAATAAATCATTTTGAGTTAACAGCCTCGCTGGCACTCGTAATTTAGACTTTGCTGACTGAGGCCTGGCTGGATAGACCTGGGGCAGCTGTGAGAGCTATTGAGACTAAAGCTCCTGATTTTGATTTTATCCGACCTGATAAGAGCAGCAGTGGATAGCTTCTATCTTCTCCAACACTTTTAGCAGTTATTATATAGCAGACATCAAAATCCAAATGGGGCTTTCTTGAAGAGTATTGAGTAGTATTGACACCGACATCCAAACAGAGCCCTACGTTTTAAAATTCGTTGATCGACTGGAGACATTTGTCCTCGCTCCCCACAATTAAGGACATACCTCCAAAAGGATTTAACATTATAGTGCCGGGTGTCTTGGATGTAGTTTTTTCAAGTCGCTGTTGTATTTTCTTTCCTATATCAGCTTTTCCTACACAGTATTCAAACAGTTAGAAAGCGTACTACTGAAAACACAATCAAAACCTTTAAGAAAACTGTAAATGAGCTCTCATTGTATCACCTTCTGCGGAACTTGTGCAGAACTTCAACACCAAAATACAAAATATTACCGATCATATGCCACCTGTTAAAGTTATATATATATAAAAATAAAAAAAAAAAACCCTGGAGAAACGGAGTGGCTGTCAGACGATCGAAGCGAAAATGTTGCCGGGCAGAGCGACAGTGGAGAAAGACAGCATTTCAGATTCATTACGACAGCTGTAAGAACAGAATGATCGATTATAACTAAGAAAATAAACAAGCCAGAGGGTCCTTCTTCTCTAAACTCATCAATGAAAATATCAGTAATTGCAAAGTACTCTTCTCCACCGCTGACAGATTTATTAATCCACTGTGTGCAATCCCATCTGGGATGCCAGCCGCAGAAAAATGTGAGCAGTTTGCTTCATTCTTTAATCAAAAAATGATTGCAGTCAGGCAGAATATTATTGCCTCGAGTTTAATTAACTCATTTGCCCTTCCCCTAATCGTGCCATGTCTAACTTTAAGTGTGATCTGGAGGATATTATTTATCAGCTTAAGTCTTCCAGCTGCCGCTCGGTCCTCTCCCTGCCACATGTGTTAAAACTGTTTTTAACTGCTTAGCAGTGGAGGTATTAAAATTATAAATTGATCTCTTCAGTCAGGAATTTTTCCTGCAGGACTTAAAATATCCGTCATCAAAGCCCTCATAAAGAAGAGCAGTTTTTGCCCAACACTTACTGATAGCTACAGGCCTGCCTCAAAGCTACCATTTCTAAGAAAAAGTACTTGAAAAAGCAGTTTACACTCGGCTAAATAGCTACCTCACATCTACCACCACATTTTTATATAGCACCAGTTCACATAAATAAAATTGAACTGGAATTGAATTCAAAAATTGTATTACTTTGTATATAAAGCTCTACATGGCCTTGCCCCACAGTATATCAGAGATATGCTAATTTAAATATACACCAGCGGGATTTCTCAGGTCCAACGGCAGTGGCAATTTAGCCATCCCTGTGCTCCAAAAAGATGACTTTTGTGTGTTTTGTCATTTGTATATCTTCTATGGAATTCTACATGATCATACTGTGAATGTATTTATTATCTTATAATCATGCACTTGTGGTTTGTCACAATAGTATTCTCTTTTTGTGTAAAGCACACTGTATTCCCTTCACATGAAAGGTGCTCTATAACTAAAGATGGACTTGACTTGAAAGTCATGTCCTTAAGGAACAGGAAAACCTCCAGTGACACAGGACCTGAGAGATCTGACCCTTCAGTCTATCCATGTATTGTTTGCTGAACCCTCATCAAAAATGGCCTCAGTGGATAGGTGGCTGCCGAGGATCCTTTCTTAAGGAAGAGAAACAAGGGGGGAAAAGGCTGAAAATCAGTGGCAACTGCACTTGTGGTGTGATGAATGTGTTGTTCGAATTTTTGGTTCAAATATGCTCAAATAGGTATAGAGGAGAACAGGAGAAGGATACAATAGTGAGCACCTACAGTCATCTGTAAAACATGGTGGAGGCTCTGTCATGGTTTGTGGTCGCATTTCAGCCGGTGGCGTTGGAGATCTCGTCAAAGTTTATGGAGTTATGAATACGGAACAGTACCGTCATTTTGACCCACCATGCAATACCATCTGGAAAGCATCTGACTGGCAACGGCATCATTTCTTTAGCAAGACAAAGATCCCAAACACACATGAATGCAGTAAAAGCCTACCTAGATAGAAAAAACCCCACAATAGAACACTATCAGTCATGGATTGGCCTCCCCAGAGCCTGAGCCTCGACTTTAGTAAAGCAGCGTGGGATCATCTTGACAGAGAAAGGAAGAAAAGGCAGCCAACATTCAAACAAGAGCCTTGGAATGTCCTTCAGCAAGCCTCAAGAACTATTTCCGAGGACTACTTAAAGAAATGGCAACAAAGCTAGGCTAGGAGACTCCAGGTTGTGTTGAAGAATAAAGGCGTGCATGTCAAATATTGACTTTCAAGCTCGTCAGAACTGTGCTAATTCTGCTTATCACTTATGTACTGTGTTTCCATTTACGTTTGTACGTTGTAGCAAATCACTGCACCTATTTCTCATTTTCCTGGCAAACTATAAAGAAATGAGGGGGAGGCTCAGGACTTTTGCATAGTACAGTAGTGAGACTGAAATTTAAGCTGACCTTATGAACCAGAAGAAAACAAAAACAAAAACTGAAATGACGACAATTTGACCCAAACTTAACCAGGAGCCAAAACCAACGCAGAGGTCAAAAGGTCATTGAGCAGCACAAACGCCTCACGATGAACGATGACCTTCGTCCACCATCGCTGTCTGCAGAGATAGAGAGCCCGCATATACGTAAAAAACCCGCTGTTTTTGGCAGGAAACTCAGCTCTATTGAAACTTCCTGTTGGACTCACAGTGACATATTAGATCATTGTTTGTGTTTCTGTCGTCATGGCAACAGTGTTTTGATGTTTTGTCAGGTAGAATCCAGTAAGACGGGATCGGCTGGTCTACTGCAAACATCTGCAGGTACTCCATCACCTTCAAATTCTCCTTTCATTCCCTGCACCAGCTATGAAGGAGAGAGAGAAGAAAATGCCCTTTATTTAAATGCATCTGAAATAACTGCTGTGCAGGAAAAATGTCACACATGTTTTAGAAAGTTTAGCTGTTTCCCAGTTTAGTACTTCCCTGTTTTCAGCAGACCAAAACATGACATTTCTTCCGTTTAGAGTGAAAAATCAAGTGCTTCATTCTCCTCGTATCAGTTAAAATGCAGCTTTCTCTCTCAGCTCCGCATCAACGTCACACTTTTCTCCTTACATAGCTCGGCAGCTGCGCCAGTTAATGATTCATGTTAATACAGCTGTCACTTGAATGACAAAGTGAAATAAAAATGCCAGTTGATAAGTAAACGGACATGTACTTATATAGCACTGCACCACTCTCACTGAGCGCGCATGGTGATTTCTACTACAAGCCTCGTTCGCACGCTTACATTCACAGTCATTTAGCGCTGCATTCAAGACCTCCAGTGCACTCTAACTTTTAGACACAGGTGGATTTGTTGGAAGCAATTTGGGGGTTCAGTATCTTGCCCAGGAACACTCGGGCATGTGGGCTTGAGGAGCTGGGGATCGAACCATCAGCCTTCCCACTGACAGGTGGCTTGCTTTACCGCTTGAGTCACAGCCAGCCCAGCTGAATGATGTGGCCACCGGCTCACCAGGCACAGGCAACGGAACATAGGCTTCCTGAAGGTTAATAATTGCAACCTCGATGCCAAAAAAGTCGCAGTAAAATAAAAATAAAAACATTATGCAGCGATTTGCATATCTGCAAATCCCAAAAATAATATTTTAATGTTGAACGTGAGGCATTTTACTATTTCATGAAAAATACTAGCTCTGATGGCAGCAAAATGTTTCAAAAAATTTGAGACAAGGGCAACAAAAGGCTGGAGAAGCAAGTGCTTCAGAAAAGGAAACAGCAGGAGAAACATGGTGCAATTAATTGAGTTACTTGGCAACAGGCCATTATTGTGATTGGGCATAAAAGGAGCACCTTAGAGAGGCAGAGTCTTTCACAAGGAACGATGGGCAGAAGTTCAGCAACCTGACAGAAACTGCCTCTACACATTGTGAAGCAATTCCAGAATAATGTTCCTCAACACAAAAATTCCAAATTTGAATATTCAATCATCTACAGTACATCACATCATCAAAAGATTTAGAGAATCTTTAGGACGCTGCCATGCAAATCACGGAAATCACTGAAATCAGAACCAGAATACTTCATTTATTTATTAAATCTGGAACACTTCCACAAATCGTCGCCTGTGAACACACGTTGCCACGCCATCCACAAACGCAGGTTACAGCTCTATCATGCAAAGGAGAAACCACATGCGAGCGTGATCCAGAAACGCTGCCGTCTTCACTTAAAATGGACTGAGGCAAAGTGGGAAACTGTTCTTTGGTCAGACCAGTGGACATGTGACATTCTTTTTTGGAAATCATGGACACTGCGTCCTCTGGACCAAAGGCAAGAGGGGGCCATCCAGCACTCAGTTCAAAAGCCTACATCTCTGATTGTATGGGGGCGCATTAGCGCCTATGGTTCTGGCAACCTGCACATCTGGACGAGGCTCCATCAATGCTGAAAGGTAAATACAGGTTTTAGAGCGATGTTCAAGGTGACGCCTTTGTTAAGGGGAGGCCTCGAATATTTCAGCAAGACCAGACTGGCCTGCCCGCAGTCCAGACCTTCCACCAACTGAAAACATTCGGTGCTTCGTGAAACGCAAAATATGACAGGGGAGACCCAGGACTGTTGAGCGAATGGAATCCTACATCAGACAAGAATGGGACAAAATTCCTCGCCCACAGGTCCAGCAGCTGGCCTCCTCAGTTCCCAGACGTTTACAGACTGCTGTGGAAAGAAGAGGGGATGCTGCACGGAAGAAATGAGCAGAATAGGCCCCCTTTAATATAAGCAAATATAAACTGGACACACTAAACAAATGAGAAAGAATGACTGATATGAAACGGCTTATATCCACTTGTCACTGACAAGTTATTAGCCAATGAGCTCACCCTACTTTACCCTCCATTCAGATTCTAATGAAGACTATGTTTGCAACATGAACTTCATGCTATATTCAATAAGAACTGAAGGCTGGACTTTCACACGGACTTCTGTGCAGGAAGGTTTCTTTTTGAAAGTGCTGCAGACATGAATGTTCAGTTCAGCCCTCAGGAATACTCCCTACCATCAGACTGAATAAAAAGCTACAACTTAGAATCATTTTCCTCACTAATCAATGGATCATTTGGTCTATTAAGCATCGGGAAAATGCGAAAATGTTCATCACAGTTCCCCGGAGTTCTGCATTAGCGAATGTTTTTGTGCAACCAACGGTCCAAACCTGGAAAATGTTTAATCCGCAACAATCTAAGAGAGGATTAAGAGCAGCTTTTTATTACCTTAAACCACTGATTTACAAAATGTGGTCTGTGAAAGAACTGTGGATGGGCTGAAAGAGCTCATTTAAATTCCTGTAACTTTGTTATGCCCCCTCCCAAGAGGCGTTATGTTTTTGGGTTGTCTGTCTGTGCGTTACAAATCTTGTTACCACCTCAGTAACTGACTTGTTCGCTGGATCTTTACCAAACATAGTCTGGTTAGTACCCATGACGAGGAGAACATCTGATAACCCTTAGTAGATTGTTGTCATTGAAGGTCAAGTTTACACACAATCATTAATTACCGTTGTAGGAGCTTATTGGGCAGCTGGATCCTTGCATGGTAATCACTAGTGTTGAGAACATTTTAGAGATCATGGGGTCAAAGGCCAAGGTCACACAGAATCACATTTAATGTTGAGGCATACCAGCTGAGCTCTTTGTATTTTATTATACTTTTTTAAGCTCAAATAAAAAAAAAAACAAATCATGGGCTTTAAATGACAAGTTATTCTTAATTTATCTAACCTTTTGTCAGCTACTAAAGAGCAAACCAGTGATAGCAAAGAGCTAAAACTGAGGCTACTTTCAACAAATGCTTGTAAAGGCAGACTGAATGAAAGACTTCGAATTCAAGGGTTAAAATTTGGTCCAGTTTGTCAGTACAGTGCAGCTGACTGCCTCTGTAGGTTGGACTTATTCACGTCAAAGTTGTTATTAAGTGCTCCTTCTGTATTTGGTCCACTGCAGTGCTGAGCATGTACTGTAGGGGGAGATGACTGCCGCCTCTGCTCAGTAAAGGTTTGCAAAGTTTACAAACCAGCAGGTGGCGTCATGGTGAGTAAATGCACATCATTTATATACAGTCTATGTTCTATTATCCAGAATAAAGGCTTAACAAATCCCTATTTGCGTTTTATTTCTTAAATTTGCTTTACTGTGATTCACTTTACAGAGGAGTTGCTCCCTGCTGGTTATTAAAGAGAATGCAAGTCTAAGGTATGTCTGTCTTTTGTATACAGTCTATGCTGTTATTCTAACCATTGAACCGCTCTCTGTAAAATCCTACCGACTAGCTGAGTCTGAAGGATGGATGACATAACCCGGTCTAACCGCTTCTAGCTGCAACGTGAACGTCGTGTGGCCGACAGACATGGTGTAGATGCTTAGAAATGCGGGCTGCAGTTTCTTAGTGTGTTTGACCGCTCTTCAGTTGTTCTGAAAGTCTGAAACTCTGGAAGATGATTCTTATTAAAAACAGGCCGATCAGCTGATGAGTAACAGATACTCAGATCGGCTGCTGAAGGAAACGATGTCTTTGATATATTGTGAGTGTCCTTCCATAAAAGTTTATTTAACACTGATGAGTTTGTTTGGCAGATACTAACTGAAGATATAAAATATTTCATCACTTTACTGTTTGTTTAGCTTTCCCCTCTGCTGTCAGAACCCTCTGGGTCCCGGTTTGTCGGACTGAGTGAACTCCGCTGCGATGTCTGTTTGCTTCATCCTGTTTAGGAGCATAAACACACTGTTTACTTTCTGAAGCCTTAGAGAACAATGGGTCAGAGTGTGCGAGTGTGCGTCTGTGAGCAGCAGGAAGTGAGCTCATGGCAGCGGGTGTGCCGGCAGGAAGCAGCTGTTAGTGTTGGGTTACATCATGTTGACGAGGGTCTCCAGGGCGACCGGCGAGGACACACGGGTCATATGACTGGATAGGACATCAGATTCTGGCTCCCACATTCTGCTTCTAGGAAATCACCACAGCCGCGCTGTTGAATTTCACAACCCCTCTGCTGCGGCGATCATGTTCGCTCTTCATTGGTCAGTGTGCTGGATGAAAACAGTTTAAATATAAAATCAGATCTCATGCTTTTTGCGCTTTAAACACACGCCATATGGACAAAAGTATTAGGCTCCTTACACGTCACACCTACAGGGGCTTTTATTGCATCCAATTCAAAATTCATTGGCACTGATATGCAGTTGGTCCCCCTTTAGCAACTATAGCAGCATCTTTTACATTCTCATTTCCTGTCTTTTGTATTTATATATACTTATACTAATGGAGCGTCTGTTATGTGAGCAATTTCCCATTCTGGGATTAATAAAGGATTCTAATTCCTCTCTTCTGGGAAGGCTTTCTACAAGCTTTTGGAGTGTGCCTGTGAGAATTTTATTTCAACCAGAAGAGCATTTGTGAGGTCACACACTGATGCTGGACAAGAGTGTCTGGATCAACCTCTGCTCTAGTTCATTCCAACGGTGTTGGATGGGGTTGAGGTCAGGGCCCTGTGCGGGCCAGTCAAGTTCGTCTACCTGAAATTCATCCAAACATGACTTTACGGAGGTTGCTTTGTGCTCTGTGGCACAGTCATTCTGGAAAAGAAAAGGGCCTTCCACAAACTGCTCCCACAAAGTTGGAAGCATAGAATCATCCAAAATATTTTTGCAAGCTTCACTGGAACTAAGTGGCCTAGCCCAACCACAGAAAAACAACTCATAACATTATCCCTGCTCCACTGAACTTTACAGTTGGCACAGTGCAGTCAGGCTGGTAACATTTCCCTGCTATTCACCAAACCCTGACTCATCCATGAGGCTGCCAGATAGAGAAGCATGATTTGTCATTCCACATTGCTCCAGAGTCCAGTGGCAGCGTGCTTTGCACCGCTACATCCGCCATTTGGCATTGCGCTTGGTGATTTAAGGCCTACATGCAGCTGCTCAGCCATGGGAATCCATGCCATGAAGCTCCCGGCACGCAGTTTTTGTGCTGATGTTAATGCCAGAGGTTTCTAACTCTGCTGTCACTGGGTCAGCAAAGCATTGGTGATTTTAACGGAGTACCTTCTTCATCTTTTGGCCGCTCCCGTTAGGGATCGCCACAGCGGATCGTGTATTTTGAATCCGCATTTGGATTTGGCAAAGATTTCCCCCCCAGGATGGATGCTCTTCCTGACGTGACCTTCCCCATTTACCAGGAGCTTGGAACCAGCACTTGGAGTACACTTGCATGTGGCCCCTGTGGCTGGGTTTATGACTTGAACGCAACTGGTGACCCCCGCTCCGTAACCTTACATGGTCTCCCACATGGTGGCTTAGTTGCTGTGGTTCTTAAACAGGAAAGTCAGGGGGCACTTCACATCCACTGTGAAGCTTTGTAATTCTTCACATATAGTATTTAAATGAATTTTGCGGGACACACAAATGTATTTATTTGAATAAACATAAAAGGCGCGATCAAATGTCTGTGACTTCAATTTCAATGCCCATTCTCCCTTTTCAAGGTCGTCTCCTCGCATCACTGGACCCCTTCCAGCACATCTGCTATTTTTTGATGGCTCCGTGGAAGTCCTCTTCTGACCACTTGAACTTGGGACTTCCAGGGAGCAGTCTATACATAGCACGAACGCTGGAAGCTGACCAGAGATGCGTGAGAAGATGACCCCATAACGGGGAAACGGGGCAAACTTAAATCAGGCGCAAAACTGTTTTAACTGCACCACATATGCTATTAAAAAAAAAAACTACTCGTGGTGCTGTTTTTACCTAAACTGTTTGTGTCGCAGTTTTTAAAGGAGCAGACGGCATAAGAATCATTCAACATTCAGCTCGGCTCAACATGTGACTAACTGTGAAAACATAAAATCTGACATGTTGAGACACCAGCATGTCAATGCGGCTCTGTGTGTGTGTGTGTGTGTTCAGTGACAGCTCTCGGGTGTCGCTGCAGGAACACCCAAAGATGAATGTGTGTGTCACATAGTTCTCATTGCCACTCCTCTTTGACTGACATTGTTATGTTGTTGTCTTGACCGGTTGCCCGGGCAACCCCTCATCACATCGTGGAGGGATGATGACATGCAAAAACACACACGCACACACATTATCAGCCTGTCAGAGTGAAAGCTGCTGCAGATCAGCAGCGATAAATATGATTCATTAACTTCATGTCTGCATCATCCCCGAGCCACGACACACGCTGGAGTGTGTGTGTGTGTGTGTGTGTGTGTGTGTGTGTGTGTGACCTCCAGGACTTTCATTCTGAGCTTTGGAAACACCAGCAGCTGCAGGCCTGACTGATCACGCTGACCCCGGGGACTCCATGATACTATTAGCCTGAAAAAAAAAAAAAGGCAGCAACTTCCAATTATTTTTCTGACTGAGCCGTGCATCACGGGGTCTGTTCAACATCAGAAAACGGCGAGCTTCGAACCAGTTGAGGTTTTGTTTCGTGCAACCAACCGTTTCGGGAAAAGACCTATTAGGCGATCTAGGAGGAGCAGCGATTCTTGCGGCTTGTGGACGAACGGATGCCTCGCCATGGCTTTAGCTCGTCAGTCCTTCGGGCAGATGAGCTCAAAATATGTAGCTTAATACTTTATCTTAATCACGTGCGTTGATAAGGCCACAGAAAATTTTAACGAGTTTATTCTTAATGAAACAATTAGTTTACTATTGGCTGGTTTTTCAGTTGGCTGCTCACTGCAGCTTTAGACGGAAAACCAGTTTGTCTTTGTTGGATTAAAGTTTCGGGCATTAATAAGCAGCAGCAGCAAAAGAGCAAGAATTACACGGAACCTCTAGAGCAGCTTCTGAATATAAACACGTAAGAAACCACCGAGTTTTCACTCTTTATTGTCAAATCAGCTGACAGGTGAAACATCCTGAACACGTCCAACTGCTCACAGACGTTACGCGGAGCCTGAAATGGGAAACTTTTAGAGAAGCAGTTCAATATTTAGTGGTGAAAGCTTTGAACCTGTTAAGACTGAACTTTTCTGCACATCCATGATGGCCTTTCGTTGCTTCATTCAGGCATGACCCACTTTGGCTGAAAGAGCTGCATGCTGATGTTTGGCCTGATTCCTCCCGAATACATACAGTCACGTTAGTAAGAAAGTACACCCTCTCCCGGTTCCATGATTTTACATATGGGGACATAAAATATTTGAGGCTAACCTCAGATGTGAAACAATACACCACAGAACCCCCATGTCATAACAAAAATAAAGTCACGAGTGAAAAGCTAAGTACTTCCCATAATTGCATATCTTGCATAACCACCTTTAGCAGCAATAATTTTTCTGTGTAACTTCATCACTCTCTCATTGCTGTGGAGGAATTTTGGCCCACTCCTCTTTACAACGTGAGGTTTGTGGGCATCCGTTTGCGTATAACTCTCTTAAGGTCCCACCACAGCATTATCAGTCAGGTTGAGGTCTGGACTTGGCCGTTGCAACACCTTGATATTTTTCTTTTACAGCCATTCTGCTGTAGATTTTATGCTATGTTTGGAATCACTGTCCAGTTGCATGACCTGATTTGAGCCAAGCTACTTGGTGGACTACATGACTGCGGGGTTCCAAGATCCTGTGGCTGCAAAACAAGCCCAAATCATCATCCCTCTACTATCATCTTAGACAGTTGGTATGAGCTGGGCTTTTTGTGTGTGTGTGTTTTTTTTTTTAATTAACCTTTATTCAACCAGGAAGTTAACCCTTGAGATGAAGAATCTGTTTTGGGAGACTGTCCTGGGCTGACAGGCAGCCTTATCCTAGCATGTTTTTCAAGGACAGGAGAAACCAGAGCTCCTGAAAAAAAAAACCCAGCACAAGCCTGGAGAGAACATGCAAACTCCACATACAAGGGTCCCTACCTGGGTTTGAACCCAGGACCCTCTTGCTGTGAGGCAACAGTAACCACTGAGCCACCATGCTTGCACTGATATGCTGTGTTTGGTTCGATCCAAATGCGAGGCTGTTCATTATGGCCAAAGACTTCCAATTTGGTCTCATCTGTCCATAGGACATTGTCCCAGGAACCTCGTGGTTTGTTCAGATGCAACTTTCCAAATGTGCCACCATGTTCGTTTTAGGGAGAAGAGGCTTTCTCCTGGCAACCCTTACAAACGAGCCAAATTTGTTCAGACTTTTCTAATTTTACTACCGTGAACTTTAACAAGCTAACAGCGGCCTGTAGAGTCTGGGATGTCGCTCCCGGGTTTTTTGCAGTTTCTCTGAGTGTTACATCGTCTGACCTTTGGGGTGAAGCTGCCGGGACATCCACTACTGCAAACAGTGGCACCCGTCATTTCTTTGGAAGTGGACATAACCCTTCCTAGACTGCGGGTCAGCAACAATTGCAGGGTTGCTCACGGTGGCTGATGATCCATTCATCAAGTGCATTTGATTCGATTTACTCCTTTTCACTCGCTGCTTCTGCATTTTGGTTTTGTTTTCGTTAAATAACAGCGTTGTGTATTATTTCATGTGGTGTTGTTCATCTAAACTTGTATTTACCTAATTTTAAGACCAGCTAAGGACCACCTGACCTTTTTTTTTTTTTTTTTTTTTTTTTTTTTTGCCCTC
>VUQH01032923.1:0-13722 GCA_015106775.1 Etroplus canarensis | reverse complement strand
AAGAGGGTGGGTGTGAGGGAAGAGGATGCAAGGGATAGGATGGGATGGAGGCAGGTGATCCGCTGTGGCGACCCCTAACGGGAACAGCCGAAAGAAGAAGAAGAAGAAGCATATTTATAACTATATCTATATATCTATCTATCTAGATAGATAGATAGATAGATAGATAGATAGATAGATACTAGTTGACAGCTGAACAGGCTCATCAGTTTTTTCTATCAGTTTTATTTCAAATAATATTCCATAAATTTCCAGATAATTTCAAGAATAGAAAAATTCAGGAAAAAAGTTTATTTTCTAATTTGTTGGATTTATTTTTTTCTAATTTGGTGGATTCATTTTTAATAAAACATGAACTTATAAAACTGGACAGTTTGGTGGTTGTAAATGCTACTGAAGTATAATTTTTAGAGTATGAGAAAAAAACTAGCTGTGTGAAAACTTTACATTAAAGATACACTACATATAAAAAAGTATTCAGCCACCTACACCTACATGTTCTTTCATGACATCCCATTCTAACTGCATAGGCATTAATATGGAGTCAGTCACACACACACACACACACACACTTTGTAGCTATCACAGTTTCTGCTCTCCACGTAAGGATTTCTACAAGATGTTGGAGGGTGCCTGTGGAAATTTTTGCCCATTCATCCACAAGAGCATCTGTGAGGTCTGACACTGATGTTGGATGAAAAGATCTGGCATGCCATTTCCATTATAGTTCATCCTAAAGGTGAACTACATCGGGGTCAGGGCTCTGTGTGGACCAGTCAAGTTATTCTCTACCAAATTCATCCAATAATGCTTTTCTAGACCTTGCATTGTGCACTTGGGCACAGTCATGCTGGAACAGAAAAAGACCTTCCCTAAATTATTCCCACAAAGTTAAAAGCATTAAATTATCCAAAACGTTTTGATAAGCTTAAAAATTAAGGTTTCCCTTTACTGTCACTAAAGGGCCCAGGCCAACCTGCAAAAAACAACCCTATAGCACTATCCTTTCCTCCACCAAACTTTACAGTTTGCACAGTGCAGTCAGACAGGTCATTTTCTCCTGGCATTCAACAAACCCAGGCTTGCCCACCAGACTGCCAGATAGAGAAGCATGATTCCTCGTTCTACAGAACATGTTTACAATACTCCAGAAACCAATGGTGGCGTGCTTTTTATCACTCCAATATTTCGTATTGTGCTTGGTGTTATAAGGCTTGCATGCAGCTGCTCGGCCATGGCATGAAAACTATGCCATGATGCTCCTGGCACCTATTTTTTGTATTGACGTTAATACCAGCAAAGGTTTATAAATCACAATCATTTATGCACAATGTGCTTCAACACTCAGTAACCCCTGCGCAGTAACTTTGCATATTCTGCCACTTTGTGATCTGAATTATTAAGGTTTTAAATGCTTCCACATTGCAATAATACCGCTTACAGTTAAACATGGAATATCGAGGAGGGAAAAAATTTCAAGCTGTTGTGATGATGGCATCCTATTACAGTACCACACTTGAATTCATTGAGCTCTTGGGAATGACCCATTCTTTTGCAAATGTTTGAAAAGGTAGACTGCATATTAAGGTGTTTTATACCTCTGCGGCAACGGGAATGAATGGCACATCTGAATTTAATGATTAAAAAGTGTGGCCCAATACTTTTGTCAATATAGGTTAAATGTAGTAAAATTCTGCATAATTTTATTGGATAACACAACTAGTAAGAAATGAGGTATTGTGAACATTTTCTTTCTATTAGCCTTAAAGAAGACATGTTAGAGTAGCAAAATAGAGCAAAATTTCAAACCTGACTAATGCATAAAAAATCTTGTAGTGTTTTGCCTTAAGCTGTTACATGTGCAAAAAATATCTGTGTCAGTGTGATACGATACAGTGAAATATCTTAAACTAAGTCTAAAGATAATTACTGACATTTATCATCGCATTCCTATAAAAACTGAAATCAAGGATGAAATTCTAATCAAAGTCTTTACTCTTTAATTAAGGCTTCACATGTGAATATATAACTATCAAGTAGGTCTGACAATATGAGTCGAGACAAAGCTGCAGTAAGTTCCTGCGGTCTGTCAAACACAACCTCTGGCTGGGCCTAATGTGGCGTGTGACACGTCACACCCTATCACTCTGCCTTACAGATGACCAGCCGCTTACGTATGCCGCGTGCACCACTAGATCCCAAACCAGACACTGTCAGGTGTGATAACAGTTTGAGCGGCAAACCCACTCTGAAGCCTTGCCCTCTCCCATTCCCCCACAATTCATTTGATGCTGCAGCCGCACAACTTATGGTCTGCTATGCACTACTGCAAGCATGTGCTGTGTCCTAAAGATGCTTTTATTCTTGGTTCACCTGCTTATTCTCTCCAGGCTGAGGGCCAGTGATAACCCAGCCTCTCTGCTCCCCCGGACCAGTGAACCACTCGCCATCACTAGGGGTTTAACAGAGATAAGGATTGTTGCTGATCCCAGCTGTCTGGAAGGGATCAAATACTTCTACATCAGCTGAGATTCACCATGGAGATAGTTAGATAGTAGAGACGACACCATATAATTACAATATAACCTTTAACGAAATGTAACTTATGTCATCCCCTTGTATATTATTGGCAAGTGTTCCCTGCTTTAGAGCATTTATTTTTTTTTTTAAAAAACTGTTTCAGCTTTTTGCTGTATGTTATTTTGATATGTTCACCCTTTAGTCTCAAAATAGAGGTAAATGTCCCTCCAGCACACACTCATTACTTCAATCCTTGCAGTGCTGTGGACAGGCCCAGCCTCTCTGACAGCGTTTGATGCTCTCTTGCTCTTTGTCGCTCTGTGTTGCTGCTTCCTCCTCTTGATGGAGACTTTTATTTTAGCATGAAAAAGAAGTGGTGTGGTTCTCTGTTTTATTTTACTGTTTCATTCCTAGATTTGTGCGTGTGTGTTTGGTCGGACATTTAGTCACATTAAAAGAGAATGCTGCAAAATGCTGAGTGGAAACCCTTCCAGAAAACGTTTTCATCATTACTGAATCAGTTTTTTTGAGGATATAAAAAGAGGACATAAAAAAGAGGGAAACCCATTGTAGATAAATTGTCAATATTAAGTCATTTCTGGGAGTATACTTAATTTTATTTTATTAAAAACGGTCTGCCTGTTACCTTCATGCTTTTTTCCTGACCTCAAAAAGTGAAGCGTAAGATCTGCGCACCTGAAGCAACATCATGCCCTGCCTACCTAATATAACCTTTACCTTTTCTTTTTTTTAACTTTACAGTGAATCTCAGATCAGTCCGCATTTTGCTGTTTGGTTTTCAACATGAAGGGGAACGCCGAGGCAGATAATGCTACAGTCTACTGTACAGTCCCTTGGTACTGAAGTCTGATAAAACAATGTGATGGTGGAAGAGAAGGAAAATCAGCAAGGAACGATTTTTCTGTGCTGGATTGTTCTCTTTGATCTGGAGTGCAGTGAAAGGAGGGCATTATGTAACGTGTTCAGCACACACATGGCCAACTGTGTGACTGCCAAACACACAGGGGGGAGTGGTAGTGTTGGTGGTGGTGAGGTGCTGTGGCAAAGCAGGGCGGCAGACAGACAAGAGGAAAGAGATAGGGCCACAGAAGCCAGTAGTACATGGCCGTGAGAAGAAAAACATAACTGCTCATATCGGTGTTGGGTCACTTTCCTTATTAAGGGTGCTCAGTCAAGCAGCTGTAATGTGGGCCCTAACAAGCCATATAATGAGATATGAGAATGCCCCTTAGTGATGGTTCAAACATCTATCTGCTGTTCAGTGCCCAAAACCCACTGTTTCAATGAACATCATTTCTGTCACTCGTTAAGAGAGGAAATTTGAATAATTATAATGGAGTTCTTATCATTTAGGGAGAATGGAGTCTCTAACTAACAAGAAATATTAGCCATCATGTTCATCCTAATTGGAAGCAATTTAATTTATTATCTTGAAGAAACAACAAAACAATGGAACATTCATGCTATTGTGCACCAGATGGCCCTTTAAATCAATCATTCACAAATCAATAATATATAAAAGAATGGAATTTAAGCCAACTATATCAGTGGGAGATCCCTGGCTGTATCAAGCACCATACGGCAATACAGCCCAAGGTGTCCAATAAAACAGGTCAATAATGAAGCGGACATAGCATGTAGTGTAGAGGGATGCAAAGGAGAAATTTATTTATAGGATCCTGCCAAGTCAGTGTAGCCTGCATGCCACACAAGAGAACCTTATGATGAAGAAGCTGTCTCAACTGATGGATGGAGGAAGTGAGGAAAAGGCAACGAGTGATTGGTAGAGTGTGCTTGTGATGTTGTGCAGCTGAAAACTGATGTTGAGATGGCCTGACAGGTTCTGTTTCTGTTCATTGCAAGACTGTTATCCAGAGTGACCGTGTTGTCTTCCCTTCCCTCCACAAAGGTTATGCCATTGCCAGGAGTCCACATGACACAATGAATGAAGCACAATTGCCTGAGCCATAGATGCTCATCAGGTCAGTCTTAAAATACAAACAGCCCTGCACTTAATTAAAATACATTCAAGAGTCCTGTACGTGTAAATCCACATTGGATCTCAACACTTCCTCTTTTGTTTATGACCTATGGTGAGGCTGCGACTGCATTTTAGAAATGACGTGCTTGGTAATCGGGTGTGTTGGGCTGTCAGCTCAGGGTGCATGATCTTGCCAGCATGACTCAAGTCTGCCCGTGAGCTGCTTCCTGTGCCTGTGCATCTACTCCAGTTGCTCGTATGATCTATTTTAGATTCTTTTGCCCAAGGATGTGTGTGCATCCTCACAGCAGAGAGCCACAGAAATAAGAAAAAGAGGAGGGGGAATAGATGATGTTCAAATAATCTACAGGCAATCATGCAAATTCCCCAGACGTTGAACACAGGGGGCTGCAGTAGATAGGGATGCAGCCTTAGATTCTATTCAGCCACAACAAATTTGGAATTATGCAAATGAATGAATGAGATCTCTATCAGTCGTTTGTGAAGGCCAGCATGTATACAATATGTGAGCCAACATGTCTGACACTCCGAGGGCCACTTTCCCCATTTAGTCTATAGTAAAATCATGCATTTATCCAATTACATTAATTATTACTCCATATTCTGCATACTGTGCCCAGAGTCTTGAACTGTTTTCATTGGTTCATTCCATTTACGTAAGCAAGAGAGCAAAACAATGAGGACAGAGTTCGACATATGTTTGTCTTGACTACATCTGAAAGCAGCCGAGTCCATTCTCTTACAGCTATAACAGGAGGCAGTGACTGAGGGACCAGTCCTCCATTGCAAGCACAGATGTCATGCTCCTTGTGGCCTTCACACATTGAAGAGGCCAAGCTGAATTTGGCATGACCCTGATGTGTCATCTTGATTTAGACACTAGTTTCATGTCGACTAACAACGTGGCCTGATATTTGTGTGCATGTATTTGTGTGTGTGTGTCTTTGTGAGAATCTGTGATTGGTTTTGCACAAGCAGGAAAATGTGGCTCCCCTCTCCATAATCCCACAAGAGGAGGCTTCCTTGGAAGGCATGGTGCAGCAGAAGCAGGGGCATTGTGGTTGGTGAATGGCTGGCTAATCTTGTGGAGGCAGTGGTCTGTTGGAGGGGCTTTTGAGCAGATTTGAGCCTGAGGGGTGAGAGCAACACCAACCCAAAAAGAAAGGAAAAAAACTGCAAACTGAAGTGGAGGTATACTCATTTACATTTGCATTCAGTCTTTGAGGATTCTATTTATAGCTTTAAAATTTAAAATTTAACTATGCTAATCCACCACAGTGTTTCCAATACATAAGTAAATTTACAAAGAAATTTCATAAAAGATCCTTGAAAGCAGGAGTCCAGGATCTGGGGCCATGCTTGGTAATGTATAGGCTGAGAGCAATACATTCTGCTCTCAGCATGAAAGAAATGTATTGTTACATATAGAACCCTTTTACATGCAAAGTGCATTTGCATCTTACCAATAGACACTCTGAAGAAACGCTGCATCCATATCAATCTTCCCAGGATGATGACGCTCTTTGTTTGATCTCCAGCAACTGAAGAATAAGTGAGTGCTGTAGAGTAGTTTACCAACGCCATCTGCTGCCTGGAAAGAAGAAATCATATAATCCCTGATCCAACTTACAATTATCAGTCACATTATCCCATTTTTCCATTATGACTTCTTATTGCAGGCTAAAATGTTTTCTGGGCTGATGCATTAAATGATCCCTGCCACTGAGTCACCAGTCATAATTTACCCTTTTTTCACCCTAAAAGTAATGGATTGTTCCAGCAGCAATTATCCAGCATTTCGTCGCTAAGACACCAAATCAAACAAACACCATCTATGGCCAACTGCAACCGCAATGTCTAGGGGAGCAGTCAGCTGCTTGCTGAGAACAAGCCTTGGCTACATAATTTACTGCATGCACACAGCCATTAAGAAGAAATTGAAAGATATTAAACATACAGCTGTTATGAGACTACTTTGTCAACATGCCTTTTATGTTCTACTGGAAAACTAAATCTGTAATTAACAAGTTTATGTAACCGCAAATGGGGCACAGACTTCATCACAAAGAGAAAAAAGTCTCAATATCTCAGCAAATATTCGAATATGGAACTAAGAATTAACACCTCTGTATATTTCCTTCACCGAATTTCATTTACTGTCTTGAGTTACAAGACACTGAGCTGCAGGAGGGAATAATTGTATGTTATTTATGTTAGGTGCCAAGGTTTATGCCACCTCCAGTAGTAGAAATACTACCGTTGGCACCCTCAGAAAGTCTTAAATGTGAAGTTTTTTAAATTTACGATATTTCACAGTGTATCTTGCAGATTATCTTAGGTGTGAGCACTGGCAAGTTTAGACTCTTTATAGGGGTTTTCAAGCGCCCCCAAAATAACAGTAGTAATTATTGCAATAGCAGTTCATTTTATTGTTTTTTCTCATATCATCTTCTAATGTTATATTATTATTACTGATATAGTCTACATTGGCAAATCAGTTTTGAGCTCTGTCCAGTTGCACGGATTTAACTGTAGTGATAGACTTCATGATAGCATTTTACTGGACTCGTGTCTTTCTAAGCATAGTTTGAACAGGATGGCTGCCATTACACTGAAGCAACAGACTACAAATCTGTTCTTCATTTAGGCGTACTTGATGCCCTGTGTTGCGTCTACCCAATAAAAGTAGGGTCTGTGTGAACTACAAAACTTAAATGTAAAAGCAAATTTCTTACTGGTTTTCTTCTTGTCAAGGTTTATGGACCTGATTTGCCAATGCCTGTATTGTGTGATGTAACTTTAATTCCTTGGCGATTTGGTGGACTGCCTCCATATGTTTAAGAGACTGAAACACAGTTGCTACACGTTCCTCCTCATATCTGTTTTGCCATAAATTGATTGTTAACTTAATACCTAATTAAATAGGTACAAAGTGATGAACATGCTTGCAAGAAGCATATTCCATTATTCGTTTTACTGAAAGCAATAAATTAATTATTATTGCTTTATTAATGTATTAATCAACTTTCTGATTGGGGGTTGAGCCCCCCTTAAGATCTGGTCCTAGAATCACCCCTGGTTGTGAAAGATTTTTTATGCCATTCTGCACGAACAGCACGTTAAAGATTTATGGACATATTTTTCAAAATAATTGAATTCTGGAAACTGAGGCTAATTCCAGAGTTTCAACATTTCACTTTCATGACTGAGTGCATTAAGTTTGCTTTTATCCACGCAATGTTTCATTTCTCATTCACAACCCATAGCTTAATGTGTTTTGTTAAGTGCTACTTTTGTCTCCAAACACAACTTTAATTATTGTGGGGAAATGGTTCAATTTAGACTGTATCTGTAGAGATCAAATTTTCTAAAACAGCTCTTTATTAAAATTTTGCATGGACCTTTTCATGATTATTCTTGGTTTTCTCATGATGATTTCTCCTTCAAGACTTTGCGAATTTCTACTGCATAATGGAACAGTGCACCACCTCTTCTGGGTCTGATAAATCTTCCTTCAGCAACTTTACATTGATATTGGAGTTTTGCTTTGCTCTTATGCCCAGTATATGTGCAAAATTATTTGATACATTTCTTAGTTTTCCAGCTCTTTGCTTGACCTCCACAGTTCCCCTTAACTGCCACCCCCTGTAAGCCCAGAAATTGCTGCATGATAGCCCAAGGTTTGACAAGTCAGAGTCCATCAAGCTCTTAAAATGCCATAGGTGGACAATTTCTACTGACAATTCTTGACTTGCCACCATCTGAAAAGTCAACAATGCATTAACATTTAAAGAAAGGCTCATTTTATTTTGCCTAATATTCAGTGCAGAATTTGTATTCATTCTAGCCCACAGATGCACATTTGATATGCACATTTGATACTATAAAACTACATTGTGGGTGAAGAGCACAATAGATTAATGCTAGCCAGGCTGGGAGAGAAATTGGTTGTGGGAGGTTTATGCTTTAATCTCTTTTTGAGGGACACACCAGCAAAAGCTCAGCTGGCAACCCTGTGATGTCTAAGTACCCTAAAGCTGTCTTGCCCTAACCCTAACCTGGTGTTTTGAAGAAAAAGAAAATGCTTTTGTGATGTTAGTGCATTTTGGGGAGAACAACTTTCAAAATCCAAAAATCACATATTCTGATTATGTTTAGGGGTGAGGACACTAAGTGACAGTGACTTAGACCTCACAGGGTTAATGAAAACAGAAAGCAGGTGACAAGACACTATCAAACATTGCCTTGCATAGACATAGCATAGCAAATGTTGACTGAAGATTGTGCAATAATAAGACACTAGATCAACAGTTAAAGGCATTTGTTCAGCCCTGATTCCTCTTAGGTTAAGTGGTCTGACTAATATAATGTTTAACCATTTCATTTTAAGCAGTGTCAGCAAGTGTCCAATGGAAAAAAGCATGAGCAATTATTTCTGATAACATGGTTCGAAAAAGCACAGCTTTGATTACTGGAATCATCCTTGATTTGAGTTTTTTGTTAATGTCATGGCAATGGTGCAGTCTTCAATTTACTAGATAGCTTTTGGGTGTTTAAATAGCCTTTATTCAGTTTGTACATTATATGGTCAAAAATACAGAGCCACCTACACATTGCAGCTACAGGAACTGTTATGACATCCCATTCTAAATTTATAGATATTCGTATGGCGTTATTCCTTCCTTTGCAGCTATCACAACTTCTGCTCTTCTGGGAAGGCCTTCTGCAAGATTTTGGAGTGTGTTTGTTGGGTTGTTTGTCCATTCATCCAAAAGAGGATTTGTGAAGTCAGACACTGATTTTGGGCAAGAGGCCTGGCCCACAATCCCTGTTCTAGTTTATCCCGAAGGCGATTGATGGGGTTGAGGTCAGGGCTCTGTGAGGCCTGTCAGGCTCCTCCACACCAAACTCATCCAACCATGCCTCTATGGACTTTGCTTCATGCTTTGTCATGCTGTAACAGAAAAGGGCCTTCCCCAAACTGTTCCCACAAAGTTGGAAGCATAGAATTGTCCAAAATGTATTGGTAAGATGAAACATTATGATTTCTCTTCACTGAAACCAAGAGTGCCAGGCCAACCCAAGAAAACCCCATAACATTATCCCCCCCTCCAGCAAATTTACCAGCTGGGCACGATGCAGTCAGGCAGACTCATCCAACAGACTGCCAGAAGCATGATTCATCATTCCACAGAACACATTTCCACTGCACCAGAGCCCAGTGGCAATGTGCTTTATACCATTCCATCCGCTTTTCACCATGCATGGCGAATTTGGAGAATTAAGTTAAATGCAGCTGCTAACCCACAGAAACCCATACCATGAACTATTCTGTTATTGAGTCAGCAGAGCAACTTTTACACAATACACACCTCAGCACTCAGTGACCCTGCGCAATAAAGTTCTAGTCTGCCATTTTGTGGCTAAGTTGCCGTGCTTCCTAAATACTTCCCTACAAGATATTCCACAAACTGACTTGTTGCAACATTAAAATCCTGTGACAGTACCATGCTCCAATTCAGTGAGCACTTTATGACCTACTCTTTCACAAATGATTGTAAGGGCAGACTGCATGGCTGTGTTTGATATTATACACCTGTAACAATGTGACTAAATGAGCCACCTGGATTCAATGATTAAAAGGTGTGGCCCAATAGTTTTTCCATGTAGTATATGTCAATTATGGTACCAGCAGCTAATTTTTTGTGTAAATCTGAATTAATCATGTATACAATAACAATGTGTAAAATAATATGCCACAAAGAAATTTATAAAGTATTCAAAGGCCCTTCACTTTCTGTGCACTTTGCTTTGCAGATTTTTAAATAGATAAAACTGTTCTCTTGCTCATCAAACAACCATTAATCCATAACAATTCATGTTTTTATACATTTTCAAAAATCCCAAAAATGTATTCAGTACTTTGTCTAAGTGGTTTTGCAGCACTTACAGCTCTCAGTCTTATTAGGCAAGACTCATTATGGTTTCTCCCCTCTTATTCCTCCAGAGATGCAGCCAGACTCAACACATTCGAGGTATACTGAGGACTTTTTTAAAAAAGAATGTACCTAAGCACAGATTGAAGAGGTGTGCAAAAAAAAGTCTGAATGTTTTTATAGCTGACTTTTTTGATTTTAATATATTAAACAAAAAACTGACTTGACATTATGAGTTAAGTGCAGCTTAAAAGAGCAAAAAGATAAAGCAGTATAAATGCTTTCCAAATCCCCCATAAAGCACACTAAATCCAGTTAACAATAACTGGGAAGATAATGAGGAGGCTTCATTTCCTAAACCCATGTTGAATATTCTGACCTACAACAACTATTTTAACTTTGTAGATCCATTTTAAAAAATTAAACTACTGTTGCTAAATGATAAAGTAGTAGCAGTAGATTGTAGTAGTAAAGGCTGATGAAAGACTGATGAAATAAACTGTTGTTGTCACTGTGCACTTGCTGCTACTGTGTATTATTTGCAGTGACAATTGCTTAAGAAAGGATGACAAGAAATATGCAAAGACAGGCTTTATATGTTTATTTGAAAGAAATGTAAGTTGTGTGTTTTTTCTTTTTTTTTTTAAAAAAAGTTGTATTTTCTTCCAGAGAAATAAGGACAAAACGGAACAAATGTTTCATTTATGTATTTGACACCTGGAACAAGTAATTTCTGCAAACAGTCTTCAAGATAAAGGTAGTGTAAATATAGAAATTAAATAACAATTGACTAACACCCCAAACATATTACTGAAAATGCTACTTGTGTCAAACAAGCAGATCCTGTGACAATCCCTAATTTCTAATATGGTACACACAAAAACTACACAAACTAAAGTGTTACAGAAGCTCTTCTGACACTGCACAAAGAAAGTCTTGAATCAAAAGACTGTTGTGTTCCTGCACGTAATAATCATCTGACAACTGTGGGAAAATAAATCAACCTTGAAAAAGTTAGAATGCATGGTTAGAAGATAATGAGCATCCATGCTACAGATGAGTAGACTACTCAAAGAAAACAAATCAATCATTCCGCACGGCGCAATGATAAGTCTTGTGAGTAAAATAGAATATAAAGTCAGGATAATGTATGTAACAACTTGAAAATTGTAGAATATTAATACAAACATAGGTTTTCACAGGCAGTTAAATGACAAAAATTAGACTATCAATCAGTGTTGGCATAGTTTATGCCACTAAAAGAGAATTTCAGAGGAGGGAAAATTAATTCACCAAAACTCAACTACATGAAGACACTCCTTTTCTCAAATAAGACAACTTTTGCAGCACACATTATGACATCACCTTGATTTAAAAAACAAATATACATGTAACAGTAATTTCAAAACACAACTGAAGTGACAGCTTAGTGTCAGGCAGCAGTGGTGGAATGTTGATGCCTACTCGTAAAAAGGACACCCATACTGCATGTGCATTAAAATCTTATTTTTAGGGGAGGTCAACTGCTTAGTAGTTAAAGCAATAGAGAAATCCTTTGTTGTTCTTATTAGGTTCATTCCATTCCAAAAAAGAAAGTATTTAAAAAGTTCCCACCTGACCCTCTCAGAATCAGCTGATTTTTTGTACAAAAACTTGAATATCGTTGAAGACATGCAAAAATATTGCAATGCTAAGAATATTTTTCAGAAATGTAGTCCATAAGATCACAAAGGAGTAGGTCAAAACATATTGATACTGAAATCCAGGTCCTTTAAATCACAAGGTTTTTGAAAAACTTCTTGAGGATCAAAAGTTGTCTAATAAATGTAATATTATTATATAGAAGATGTTAACACCAATGTTGTTTCTCCTTTTCTCAGCTATTTTTAATTGCTACAAATAGCTCCTCTTAGTTGCGACGCGATCATTAAATATATATTCTTGAAAAGCCCCCACTTATTCATGAACGCTAACCTGACCCCACCCCGCCTGAGGTGATGTGAGGCTAGATGCCATGATCAATTTTTTTTTAAATGCAAATTAGATGATTAAGAGCAAATGTACGCCGCAGCGAGATTGATTTCATAATATCCCTAAACAAAATTTCAGCTGCAGCAACAGCAGATGGCAATAGTGGCAGACAGGACATGGTGTCACCATGAAATCATGATCCCACAAGCAATTTGTGGATTTTTTTTTTGGTTTTGTTTTCTGCAGATTTGATGAACAGTTACAGAGATATGGTTTAAATTAAAATAATAAAACTTTTTTTAAAAATCTGTAAATTCAGTGATTTAATAGTTCATATAATGAATAATGCAAAAACTCATAGCAGCCACAGCCAGCTGGTCAGTTTCTGCAGCTCTCTGTGTATGAAAACATTTTTGTAAACACTATACTTAACAAACCCGAATAATATCAACTCTCAACAATAAATCAGGAATAAAATATGGATATATTTCAGGGAAATATTTTGAAATATTTTAACATTCAAGCTAATATCATCAGACTTCGGCAACCAGCAAAAAAAACTCATACAATATTTGACTGAAATCAGGCTGTGTATAACAGGGAAACCTTTTTCAGACATTCGAGGATAAACTGGGGTCCTGGCATACCATAAGCTGTTAGGTGCTGCTGCTGCTGCTGCTGTTATTATAGCCACTAGTTGTCAGCTGTCTGGGGAAAGTTTTTCCATTCTGATGATGGTATAGCTCCTCTGAGGACATAACTAAGTGTAACAAAATCAGGTCAAAGATGTTATGACTACCTTTCACTAACTGGGGCTTCCATGGTTGGCTGAGCCTCTCTCTCTGTGAGGGGGAGCTGTAAACAAGTGGGGAGTAGACTAGCAGTGTGACAAATGGCAGTAGTTGGAAGCAGCATGGTCCTGACTACTTTGATGTAGAAAATGAACTGGTGTCTGTCAGCTGTGCCGGAGTAAAATGAAATATAACTATGCATATATAACCATATTCTGCACGGGGCGTGTGGAGCCAGCCTGCAAGAAAGGAAGGCTGCTGCTGTTAACACTGTTAATGTTAACATGTACAGCAAATGTACAGAAATGAACAGGAAAGTGCTGTACATCTCAGTGGCATTTAAAACCCCATTTGATTATCAAAGAATGTGATTAATGGTTTCAAACAGCCAGTGTTCAACTGACTAGTCAATTAGTGGCCAGGAATATCACGAGTGAACAGTGTGTTTTGTGACAACGAAATTAACAATAGGGCAGAATAT
>VUQH01032922.1:0-15562 GCA_015106775.1 Etroplus canarensis | reverse complement strand
CTATAATTTGTGAATGACTTCTTTATTTTTAACATAAACAACATAAAACAACACAAAAACAAAACATGAAATTTACAAAAAGCTATCATAATACTATGATAAACAAATGATGTCTATAAAAATATCTTATTTTGAATTCACACACGAGGACCTTCACCATAACTTGTATAAAAGGAACAGGAAGAACCACATTCTTATTAAGCCTTACTCCTGTTCATCCATCATGTAACTGGTGATACTACCTAATATAAAAATATACATCACCCGTAAATAATATACCATCCAATACACAAATCCGCACAGTGCAAAAATGTAAAGCTGGAATTTCAACACTTTACTCCAGCCATATACTGCTTTATATTTTTTTTGTAATTTTTAAAAAACTGATTAATATTTGTACATTTTTTCAAATCCTCTGCCATGCACATACGCCACATTGTTGTGTAATTGCAAAATGCCAGATGTTGCATGCATTTAACTTTCTTCTCTTAGAGAAGCTTAAAGTGATCCTAGACAGCTGACCTGGGACACCCTGTCCATTTCAATGTAATGTACCTTTCGGCTGCTCTCTTGCATTCTCCACCAAGGGGTCGCCACAGCGGATTAATCCGCACTGGTAATTTGGCAGAGGTTTAACGCTGGATGCCCTTCCTGACGCAACCCTCCATGGTGAGGGGGGCTTGTGTCCCCATCTGGAAACGAACCAGGGACCTTTCGCTTCAAAGGTGAACACGCAAACCACTACGCTACCAGGGACACCACACCCTGTCCATTTCAATATAATTCCAAAATCCAAAACCATGCTCTGTACAAGACACGCAAGTAAATGAGACAAGACTTTCAAATAAACTGCAGTTTAGAAAAGCTTTTAAATGTTTTACGTATGTTGGGTGGTGAATCAGCCACCAACCAGGCAAGGACATGAGAAATAATCATATATATACAGAGTTTAACACATTTATTAGACCGCCTGTCATACAGACGAGAAAGGTCATCCAGCATCATGAAGTGCTTTAATGCAGACTTTGTCCTTTTCAGTGAGTTTTCTACATTTTATCATTTTGTACAGGGATGAGGAATTGCAGACTGAATTCAACTATTTACCTTTTCAACTTTTGAAACAAAATAACAAGATCACCGTGTATTTAGATGTGTTTAGCTGAATTTCAATTCAGAAGCGGAGCAAAACACTGAAGACGTTTCAAAATAGCTGGTGACGTAATGGAACGCCATATGGAACAGTCACATGACATCCTCCTCTTGATACAGACCTCAGAACAATGTTTCAAATCAGAAGTTCCACATAGGTTTCGGTGCGTGCCGAAACACTGTTTCGATTCTAACATCACTAGTGTTCTGCATGAGCCTTATCAGCCTTAATAAACATGGCTTGCTTTTTTACCCTGTCTGCCTGCGGAGTCCTGCATTTGATTCCAAATTACTCCACACAACAGCAAACGATGACAGTAAACACAAGCAAGCACAAGCATCGTACTATCTTCTCAAAACTGTAACCTTCATGGAATAGTAAAAAAATCAATTTCAAAGGTAGATTAAAAACTAACATCAGGCTAATTGTACAAATGCACAATGATAAAGATAAAGCAGCCAACTATATCCAGCTCCAAAGACCCCACTACAACTCTGACTATAGGTGAATTTATCCCAGGACCTCATTGATGCTAGCTTGGATTTTTTGCTGTTTTCTTCTTTATGTTCTCTCTTGCCTTAACAAGCTTAGTGATTGAAAGTTAGAAGCATGCTGTTCTGTTGCATTCAGATATTTATGCTGGATGATAGTTTAATTTATTTGAGTTCATATGAGGTAGACACTTTTATCTTATAACCTGTCCAACATTACGAGTAAAATTTTTCAATATAAGAAATATTTTAACAGTGTCACCTCAGGAAGCCTGGAACTGTCCAGCTTGAATACAATTTCTGTCATTTCTCCCAGCCTAAGATGGCTATTCTCATCTGCATTCCAGTCAGTCCGTTCACTGAGCTTAATCTCTGCCTGGGATTGCTTTGTGTCAAAGCTTACATTTGACATCAGCAGATAACGCTCGTTATTAAAGCCTACTTCTTCTGCAACCAAATGGCATGTCTTCTGTAATATTCCTATATAGTGCTCTGTTAATCAAAAGTTACTTTGCAGTGACTTTAGAATGCACAAAAGCAGTCTGACAGAAACTGTCATATGTCTAGTGATGATTAGTAATGACTGCCTTATAACATTTTTACCAACTGATTTTAATGATACAGTTTTGGTTATATAGACCAAGATGAGGCAAAATTATATTTCGACCAAATTATGCACAGCTTGTCAAAAATTATATAGTATTGTTCTACTCTGTGCCACATTCATGTAGAAAGAACCAAAGCAGTACAACTGCTTCTATCTTTGTTGATAGCAATTTTCAATGTACTTGGAGGCAAGAGCACAGCAGTAGTTTTGATAAATTTAATGCTCAAATACCAACCTTGAGAACTTTTGGAGGAAAAATGCAATAACTGATTGCATGTATCGTGCACAATATACTGATGCTGATACTGTTAATGATGTTTTGTCTTCTACAGTGGAGTCAGTAAATATCAAGAAAAAGGCTTGCATTCTACTTGAAGATTTTAGCGATGATCTTCTCAATAGAGAGTCCAATTTATATGCAGAATTTTAAAAATTTAAAAAATAATCAAAATTATCTTTGATTTGCAAATACAGCCAAGGCTATAAAATACTATGGCCTCTGTACTGCATTGTTTAGACAGGTGTTAAGAGGCAGATATACATTCTCCAAAGCCCTTTTGATGTTTGAAAGGATCCTCTTCTGGATAATTTCCCAGTATCCAATCAGAAAGGGCTGTGTCTGATCATGTCATGCCCTCTCCTCTTGTGTTCTTTGCCCAATCAGTTGTTGAGTACCTTACAGTTCAATTTTTATGCCCCACAATCTCTCCTTTCACAGTTATGCAGAAAAAGCTTTGGAGGATTAAGAGCTTGGAGGATGGGAAATTCTAGATAATAAAAAAACAGCTGAATGACAGCAAGGCAGAAATGACTGTTTTTGGCTCGACAATGGCTAGCCACTTACCCCTGAATCCAACTGGGGGTGGCAGCTTGGCGACACTTGATTGAAGCCGCCAGTAAACTTGGTGTCATCTTTGAATATTGGCACTGTAATTTCACAAACAAGTTAGTGCTGTTGCTATCTTCTGCCATTACCAAATTGAAGTCTGTCATCTCTGTCAGTGATATGAAGTCTTATCACTGTATTCATCTCCTTGAGGCTGGATTTTTGCAACTCCTTTGCAACTATATCTGGGTATCGGCCAGTCCCAGTTGTCGTGTCTAATTACCGCTGGTGCAAAATGCTACAGCAAGACTCCTAACAGAAAAAGAGACCGCATTACAGCAATATTTGCATCCTTGCACTGGCAACTGTCAAATACAGAATTTATTTATAGAGTCTTTTATTTATTTTTAAAGCCATAGCTAGCACCAGTATAATTTTCACAAATTATTTGCCTCTATTCCATTTTAAGGCCACTTAGATCCTTCAATCATTTGCTTTCAACTTCCACAATCGAGGCTTGAGGGAGATCGTGCCAATGGCAGCACTTGAGCTCAGTTTCCCCTATACTGATAATTTTGATACAAAATTCAAAACATACATGTTTCCAGTGGCTTTTGATTGCATTTAGTGTTCTTAGCATTTTACACCATTCAGGCATAATGTTATGACCACTGATTGGTGAAGTGAATAACACTGACTATCTCTTCATCATGTCACCTGTTAGTAGGTGGGATATATTAGGCAACAAGTGAACAGTTTGTCCTCAGACTTGAAGTGTTAGAAGCAGGAAAAATAGGCAAGCATAAGGATTTAAGTGGGTTTGACAAGAGCCAAATTATGATGGCTAGACAACTGGGTCAGAGATTCTCCAAAACTGCAAGTCTTGTAGGGTGTTCCTGGTCTGCAGTGGTCAGTATCTATTAAGTGGTCCAAGGAAGGCACAGTGGTGAATCGGTGACAGGATCATGGTTGGCCAAGGCTCACTGATGCACCTGTGATGCAGAAGGGGGACCAGCACAATATTAGGCAAGGAGTCATAATGTTATGTCTGATCGGTGTACATTTTTTACTTTTACAAATTGATCATACAAGCTAATTTTGTTATCCATTGGTTTTCTGCACATATTTTTACAGAGTCTTCTGCCTTAACCCTCTGAGACCCTGCATCCACATATGGTGTCATTACATTTTGATTTTCTACACCTTATACTTCATTCAGGTAAACATAAACCTGTTGCTTCCCAAACAAAGTCTCAGATCCCAGGAAGTTAAAATGTGCACAACATTTAGCCAACTTGTTTGTTTTAAATATGCAGCATAAATGAACCTGATCTGACATCTGTCTGTATATAATCAATTCAGAAATGTATATTTTATCAATGTCTCAAATTATTTTAACAGGCCCAAGTCCCTGCTTTCTACGATAAAACTGACCAGTCTATTAACATGCATGTTAGAGAGCGTTCTCAAAAGAGAATTTATATTTCAGTGCTCCAAAATATAAAAATGAATATTTTTTTGAGTATCAAAGCTACCCCTGAGTAAGATAACACTACCAGAGCAGCAGTTTGCACCTTGAAGCTATGTGTTAGTCCATTATATTTGAAAATGGAAAAGAGCATGTGGCTCATTCAATTTGCTTGAGACTGTTATTGTTATGGATTTCTGATCCATGTAACCCTAGGTAAAGTATTATCACTTAATTAAATTATATGTAAAACTATGTATTGTTGCTGAAGAAGGTTGTCATTTATGCAATAAGCAAAGGTTAATCTAGTTTAATTTACATTTATAACTTGCCAGTATTGAACAACAGATAAACAGAGGATGATGGTGCTTTTTCAAAACAAGAAATTCTATATTTTTGGTATTACATAAACACAATGAGCATTTTACACCTTCTGTTTGCATGAGTGCTTTTTCCATTAATGTGCAGCAACAAAATGACAAAGAACAAATGAATATGTCTCTGCGTAAATTGATTCTGCCTCCTACAAGTTCAGAATGTTTATTAATGCCAAACAAAATTTGCCCAGAGGTTGAAAACAGGCTACTCCTTTAGTCCCTTACATTTCAGTCCATCATTGAAACAGAATTGTGCTGGGAATCATTACAGCTGTCATTACCTTGATTGTGACCTGTGTTGCACTATTATATATAGAGCTGCAGTGCCTTACTCATTTATATTCTTGGGCTGTTGTGGTTTGCCTGTCTTTTCCTAAACCGGATTATTGTTTATAAGGGCCAAGTTGTCAGTATGTCTTGTGTATATTGTACAAGCCTAGTTTATGACAGAGCATAATAAATGCATACAAATAACAGAACACCCCCCCTCCAAAAAAAAGGTTTTACAGAATATTTTGGCCTAATGATAAAAAAAGTTGTTTTTCTGCTGTACTTTGATATGAGATATCTTGGAGTTTTGAATTGCTGTTTAATGAAATTAATCTTTGAGAGATTGCTATGTGCCTCTAAGCTCTACACTGGCTCTTTTTTCTCTCAAATCCACTTTACTTGTGGTACATAATGTGTCTCTGTCATGACTGTTTTTGTCCTGTAACAACTGTGGTCAATACCATTATGATTTAGTGGGTAATACAACATCCAGAATATCTCTTTAATTCACACAAGGGCTGTGGCTGGCTTATTTTTCTGTCTGCAGGTCATGTGTTGTATATTGTATAGCATCACTGATGTCACCTTTTTCAGTATCGGTTGCAGTTTGTTTAATAATACATACTGTAGTACTGTAGATGAGTTACTCTCAAACACTTTAGTGTTTGCACAAATTCAGTGTTTAAGTGCTATGGCCAAAAATGGAGACACAATCACACATGCGTATTGCAGCGACTATTTCTATACACTCTTCGAGTCTGCACTCACAGAACATGGTGCAGTTATGGAAACAAAGCTGTTAGATGATGTGAGAGCTCATGCGGTCAATGGCCAGACAGAAGGTCACACCTCTGCTTTGGGAGTTACAGACAACTACAGCATTTTTTATTTTGCCTCCCTTACTGTATGTGGGTAACCATCTGACATTTCAACATCTGAATGCATATCTTATACAGTAGTACAAGTGTGATATGTATGTGAAATTACTAAAATAATTACTTAATGTTATGTTTCATAAAATTTAAGAGAAGTTAATGAATCCCAAAAGGTATTTAATTTCATATGAAACACATTAAGATTCTGTCATGTTACTGACAAAGCAACTAATAATTTTAGCTCTAAAACATCTAGAATTAAAATGAAACCATCTTGACTGTGAATAATTCCAGCTTTCCTGTTTTAAATATAGTTTCTTGCAATTCAACATGCCATCCCTGCAGATTTTTTTTTTTCAAATGTCTCTCTATCATGGTAATGCCAAGATTTCAAAGGACATGGCCAAAGGGAAAGTTGCTGCATTGACAAGGGAGTACAGTGTCTGCCCTTTGAAAACTTGTTTGATTATAATTATATTTGCCTCCCTTTTTGTGGGTCCAACCAAGGCCAGGCAGTTAAACAATTGATTTTTCAGGCCATCAAAGATATCATCAGCAGTGAAAAAACTACCGAATATCCAGAATTTAAATAGTTTTTATTATTGAATACCTTTTAATAGTATTACACAAGACTGCATATGAACAAACACTATTTGTGACTGATTGTATTTTATTACATATGCCCATCACTAATGGACAAAAAACAAAAACAGTTTTGTATGTGTTCTATGTTCTATCTGTAAAGACTAAAATGCCATTAACAATTGTGTACCAGTCCATTCACATGAACGAGTTCCATTTTTCATTAGATCAATGTCTAATCACTGTTGATAACATGCCTTTAATAAACCTTCAGGCTATATCCATTAAGTGTTTAAATAGATCAAGCTCGATTTTGGTTGATGATAAATGTGTTTTTCCTTTTCAGGGCAAACTGAAATTCAGTTGAGCCCTATGCTACCTTAGGCCAGTCTGTTGCCATGGCAGTCATCTGTGAGGCATGCTCCTATGCTGTTATCAGGAACTGCATTATTCAATATTCAGCACAATTACCCGAATTATCTAACCAGCTTTTAAGGTGTAGCAGCACTCCTCTAAGAGTTAACATGGGCTCAGTGAAGACATCAACAAATATCATGTTTTCTTTTCCTCCTGTATTTGTACTGTAGTTGTAGCTCTGTTTGAAGCATCTAATGGATAATCAATATTTCACCATGTTGGCAGCAAAATGACATCAAACTTAAATACTGTGTATGTAACTGTTATATAATGGAACACTGTAACTAGTGTAGATTACATTTAAAAGAATCAATTTGTGAGTATGAGCAAAATGACTCTAGAAAAATTTGACACAAAGGCTAATTGTAGGACAATTCAGCATATGAACTTGAAGAGCTGGGGATCGAACAACTAACGTTCTAGTTAGCAGACATAGGAGATTGTCTATCAATCGTAAAGTCTGTGGTTTGATCCCCAGCTCCACTACTATGGATATCAAAGTGTCTTAGGGCAAGGTACTGACCTCAGACTGCTCCTGAGACATGAGTGCAATAGGCAGAAGCTCTGTATGAATAGAATAAAAAAAGTTGGTTCCATTTTAAGCTCATCCAGCCAAAGGAACAATGAGCAAACAGCATGATGAGGCTTACACGCATCCATCCCTCTGTCCCTGCATCCACACTTCACAAGAATCACTGCTCTTCCCCCAGTATTGATCAGAATTTAACCAAACTTACACCAAAATTGTGCTCTAGGTCAAGATTAACGTCACATTCGTTGTTGCACAGGCTTTCTTCATTTTCACAAGAATTGCTACTACTCTTCTGCTGCTTAGATTTTAGTGAAACTTGCACATAGTAAGCACCTAATGGGTCATCACCCAAATTGTGTTCAAGGTCAAGGTCACATTTGTCATTTTACAGGTACTTTTCAATTTTTACAAGACTTTCTACACCTGAGAGTATGAGTGTTTGTGTGTGTCGTTCTGAACATAAATGCCATCATTGCATGTATTTATGGCACAATAAACTCTTAAGCTAGATTAGGGCAAGTCAACAACTAGGGCCATTGTCCTGCATATGTAGCCCAGTGCAGCCCTCTTTGCGAGTCTCCTTGACTTCTCAATAGAGTTGAATTCTAATTGGTTTGGGCAATACAGCCAACCAATGACATTTTTACAATAAACTGTGAATTGTGAGGGATTGTGACCTGAATGAGCTGCCATGTCGTTGGCATTGTGGTTATCCATAGTCCCCCATTTTCAGAGGTTCAAAAATAATTGGAGCGTTAACTTAAAAACTGTTTCATGACCCAGTGAGGTCCTGATTCCTCATTATTCCATGGGAAACTGAGCATGTAAACTATATGGAGTTGATTCCAAGTGTTGAACCTGCATTTGGTAGCATTTCACTGAAACTCTCAATATGAGATACAAGTGAAGGAGTCCATTATTAGGCTGAAAAAATAATATAAACCAAACAATGAGATAGCAAAACTCATTGTTAAAGTCCACAATCAAAAGACACCTTCATACATATAAGTGCAGAGGGTTTACGACAAAGTGCAAGCTGCTAGTTACACTTAAGAACAGAAAAGCCAGATTAGTCTTTGACAGAAAACATCTAAAAGAGCCAGTTGTGTAAAACAGTATTTGATCAGATGAAAACATCTGCAGCAGACTGGTGACCTGTCCAGGGTGTACCCTGCCTTTTGCCCAGTGACAGCTGGGATAGGCTCCAGTGCCCTTCGTAACCCTGAATTGGATAAGCGGAAGAAGATGAATGAATGAATGAAAACAAGATGTGTTTTTACCAGAATGATAGGAAGAGAAAAGTATTAAGGAAAGGAACAGCTTATGATCTGAGGAATACCACATCATCTGTCAACCATGGTGGAGGCAATGTTATGTCATGAGCATGTATAACTGCCAGTGGAACAGTGTCGCTAGTATTTATTGATGATGTAACTGCTGATAGAAGTAGCAGGCTGTATTCTAAAGTATACAGGGCTATCTGTCTACTCAGATTTAGGGAAAATGCTGCAAAACTGATTGGACGATGCAAATGAATAATGGCCCAAAGCATACTGAAAAGCACCCGAAGAGTTTTTCATTCCAAAGAAATGGGATATTTATAAATATTCAAGTCAGTCACCTGATTTGAGCCCAATAGTGCATTTTTTTCATTTACTGAAGACAAAACTGAAGGAAAAGAGAACTTCACAAACAAGCAGCAACTGAATGTGGCTGCAGTAAAGGCCTGACAGAGCATCTCAAGCAAAGAAGCATAGTATTTAGTGAAGTCCATGGGTTCTAGACTTTAGATCATTTGATTTAAAATTCACTGTGTTGGTGTACAGAGGCAAAAAAGTGTCACTGATCAAAAACCATATGGAACTACAAGAATACAGCCACTGGGACATAAACAATTGGTTGGTAAAATCCCATCTTAAAGATGCAAGTTGAGCATTTTGACTGTTGCCTTCTCATTCTTTTGAAACTGGACAATACAAGTGAAGATTAGATCTGTCTGAGCAACTCCAATTCATCTCCTCTGCTGTTACACCATGTGTGTGTGATGGGGGAAGTGGAGCAGAGCATGGAGTGGAGAGAATGGCCAGGGTAATAAAATGATAGCGCTACTTGAGTTGAGGGCAATTTGTTAGCATGCCAGTGGAATAAGTGCCTGTTAACGTGCTAATATGTATAAAAGCAAAGGCAGAAAGACATACTCTAATGGCAGGGAAGCTGGTCCTGGCTAGAGTGCTAGTAGTTCCTCTGCTGAATTGCAACTGACCCAAAAATCAAATCGAATGCACAGGTGGAATAACAGTTAACAAGCTATTAAATTTCTATCTGTACTTAATAAAACATAGAACCTTAAAATGAAAAAATGACAGGGATTTGAGACAGTACATTTTTTGTACCTTTAACTTTGCTCTTGTATTTTCCTCAAGGGGTCGCCACAGCTGATTAATATGCATCAGTAATTTGGCAACCGTTGTAGGCTGGATGCCCTTCCTGATGCAACCCTCCATGGTGAGAGGGCTTGTGTTCCCACCTGGAATTTTAATTCATGTAATTTACCCTGACTTTCACTCACTTAACTATGTTGGGAAAGAAACACGAATTGACACTTGCACTTTTATAAATTCTCTATTCTTTTCATTTGGATGCAGTTCTAAGGATCTAATCTAATCTGTTTGCTATGTATTAATCTATGTTGCTCTTCATTATTTGTATTACCTCACATTTTTTCCAGGGCGTCTTGTTGTTACGTGGGTTGTGTTTGAGCTTGTGCGAATGAGTTATGTGTTAATTCTCAGTTGTTTAAACTTACTTTGGGAGAAAGTCACAACTGGAGTGTACAGCTTCTATAAGTAGGAATGTCTCACAGGTGATAGTATAACAACACAGACTGTTGCTATATAGTTTCTCATGGTCCCAGCTTTGTGATTGATCCACGATATGACATCTGTAACAAGTTTCAGTGTCTTAGCCTTTCCTGTCCTTGCTTGTATTTTGGAGGGATGCTTGTTGTAACTATGTACTCCCTTGATACTCATTATGGCTCTAGATCTCGAGGATATAAAATAATGGTTTCACTGGGGATGTGATTGTCACCAGAAACACGTTTCTGGAATACAAAACTTCCTTCTCTGTATGTTTGCTTGTTTTGTTATGTTTAGGTGTTGGACGATTGCAGTCAAGACAGGGAAATGCCAAGTGTGTATTCATGGACACACCCTTCAAAGTGCTAAATTGGCTGTTGTCATGGATATCCGAATGCGACTCAGGGTGAGCTAATAGTCTGGTGTAATTCAGAGTTACAGTGGTATTTATTTATTAATGGGTTTGATTAGAAGCCTTCATGCCACCTGTAGATTTTAATCGAGGCCAGTCAAAAGTGGGCATTGTGTTATTGCAGACTACAGCCAGAAATACTGGAGGTGTTGAGAATGTGTTCTCTCGGCTTGCACTTCTTCTAATAATGAAAAAGCTCCATGAATCAGACAGTGTCTGTATCACCACAGTGCATGTCTTTAGATTTGCAGTGGTTTCAACAATAGCTCTGTAAATGAGGGCCAAATCTCCCACCGTGTGAGCTGGAGGGGTTATGGGGAGGACACTGACAGAACTGCAAACCTGCAAGAGATAGTGAAACAAAATCACACAGTTAGCATGGTGCCAAATTCTGGTACTGTATTGTTATCTGTAATTATAATGACCTTACCTGAAATGTGTTGTTCTGATACGTGTGAGGAGGAGTGGTGACTCATCTAGTTTGCATTTTCTGTAACTGTGCTTATCTCAAAGTGTCTCTATTCTGCAGCACAGTTTGTACCTTCTTGTCTCCCATCCCTGCCTCTATATCTGCGGATTAGGAAACCTTTGCTGCTGCTGATTCACACTTTGCCCAATACAATAGATGCCACAGTTCTGAATGCTTTGATCATGAAATGGTTTATTTGAACTATGAGTTATATACGTAATGCCTATATTAGATTGTGTTACCTGCCAGAAAAAAAAAATCTGTGGGTGGTCCATGTGTTTTTTTTAGCTGTTGTATCAGTATTAGCTCAAACTGACCCTTCTCAACTCCTTTGGCTGTATTACCTATGGTTTGAATAGCTTTGTTTTGAAAATCCCACTCATAAAAGACCCATTGTGTCAGTGATTATTGGGTGCCCTTGAATACAGTTATTGCTAAAATAATGTAGCACCTCACTTAGAATATGCATTTAACGAAAACAGCATTGCGTACCCTGGGAAGCTAAGGGAATCGCTGCTTCCATCTCCTTATGTCTCCTTATCTGTGTTTTTTTTAATCTTCTGCTCTGTCCTGGCATCTCTCTTATATCAGACGATAAAGTCTATTAGGTGTCTGTGTGACAGCCACAGGGGGACATTCCTTTTAGAAGGCACTTTACTCTGAACACTTAAAGCAGTAATTGTTATTAGGAAACTGCTGCTTTGGTAGCTGAACTAGCTCTCCCTGATGGCTGGTTTAGGGGTACGTGCTTTTTAGTTGTAATCTCTTGATAACGCGGTAATTATCAAGATTCTTTCGTCCTTGTTTTGCCGTTTACATTCTGATGCCATATGGAAGCTGTGAGGTCTGGTCAGCATCATGTTAAGTAGCTGTTGCATAGTCATTGGAGTCTCAACATATTAGCGTAATGCTGCTGCCGAGTGCCGATGGAGATGCGTTTCCCTTCAGTGGATCATGGGAAGGCTCTTTGCAGACAAGTCGATGTCTCACTCACTCTGCTTAGTCAGGCCAAACACACCCGGGGCAGATCACTCTGCCTGCATATAAATTAAAGCAGATAGCCTTGTCCATGCTTTATTATCTGCTATGCTGCCGAGTGCTGTATCAAAATTCTCATTGAGAGGTGGTGCTCATTTCACAGAGGCTAATGACTGTAGCGTCAACCTTATTCACATGCCTCAAGCTGATAACTGGTAACGACCACCGTCATAAAAATATGGGAAGGGCTGCAAATAAATGATCAGTGATTCATCACCATTCTGTTTTTGTCAGGCTTTTATTACAGTTTATTTGTTTACAATCGGTACATAAGGGACTACATGTGTGCCTCATTTTAAAAGACTGAACAAATTGTGACTCACTCTGATTCATAGATTTTACCAAAGGCTGTATTTTTCAAGCAAGATTTCTTGGAGGAGGGGGGGTTGTGTTCACTGAGGGCATGAGTTTAGTCATATTGTAATTAGCACTTATACTCCAGATTTAAATGATGACAAGCATGCAGGAGTTTTCCTTCATTTTCAAGGGTATATAGGATTCAGAAGTTATGTTTTCATTAAATTTTTTCACACTTTATTGTCTTGTAGATTAATTATACATCAATAAAATTGGAATTTTTTGCATATCATTCTACACTAATACAAATTAAAATTATTAATCAAATCTGTGCAACTATGTTTTTTTTTAAGTAAATTAAAATTGAATGAATGAAATCTGAAATGCTGCATTTACAAGATTATTTGATACCACCTGTTTGCTTCAAATTTTTTATTAGATCTGTCTAGAGCTTCTCTGGAGTCCACCCGCAATGTCAAAACTGAAAGAGTGAAAGAAGTTTAGAATTGCTCTTACTACTTTTCCAAGTTGAGTGTTTGGCAAAACTGAGCTTTAGAAGTTCTCTGCAGAAAAGCAACAACCTGCCAGAAGGACAACCATCTCAGCAGCATTCCATCTGTCAGCCTGTTTTAGTAGAGTGGTTAGATGGAAGCTGCTTTTAAGAAAAAAGGCAGCTTGATAGCTTGCATGAAGCCAGTGGCTTTTACATGACTCTTAGAGCATGCAAAAATCTCCTGTGTTAGTCAGGGGAACAATTGTTGGTACCGTGTTTATGTTATAGGGGTGATCTCAGTGGTACAGAGAATTCCTTAAAGAAAACCTGCTCCCAAAGTGCATTAACCTGAGGCTGGGGTTATAGTTCACGTTTTCTCTCAACAATAACTCGAAGCAAACAGCCACGGCAATGCTGGTGTGATTTTAGGAGAAATCTCTAACTGTCCTTGAGTGGCCCAGCTAAAGCCAAGACTTAAATCCCAGTGAACATCTTTGCAGAAATCTAAAGATGGCAGTTCAAAGATGCTTTCAGTCCAATATGGTAGAGCTTAAGAAGCTCTGCCAGGATGAATAACATAAACCACACAAATCCAGGTGTGCAGTTATTGCAGAGACCTATCAAGGACGCTGAAAACTGTCGTCAGTGATAAACTGGCTTCTATAAAGTACTGAATTAAATGTCAGAATACGTTTGTAAATTTTCTGCTTCTTTCAGCTGCTCCCTTTCGGGGTCGCCATAGTGGATCTGCCTCCATCTCACTCTATCACTTGCATCGTCTTGTGTTACACCAACCCTCTGCATGTTCTGCTTTACTACATGAACTTTCTCTGTGGCTCTTTACCACCTTTCTGGCAGTAAAAAATTTAATGAAAATTACAAAAAATTTAAATTTAAAAGCATATTTTCACTCCTTATGGTAAGTGACTATATACTGACATCTGCAACATATTAAGGTGCACAAAAGGAGTAGGATATTCAGATCCTGTGTCTGGAAAATGTACTAAGGACTAGTTGCTCTTTTGGTATACAGTCCCTCAATTTTGAGACAGTACAGCAGTGCAGATATATTTTTAGGACCAAATAATCCTTTCCTCAAGAACAGTGCCAGTACAGTTATAATCTAAAGTGAAAACAGAGTGTAAAAAATATTTCTAACATTTAAAAAATTGATAAAATAACATTTGATACAATTCAGTAGCTTAATGGAAGCTAGGATAAATGAATTTTTGTAATGTTTCAGTTTGTGTTTAGGCATCCTGAATTGTCGTCCTTAGGTCAGCCTCTCAAACCCAGGGCTCAGGATGGATCATTCAAGATTTTCTGAGCTTCCCTGAATAAACATTTTTCAAATCATTTTTATATCTGGCTCTGAAGTCATTATACACTCACTTCATTAGATATACTTTGCTAGTACCAGGTTGCTGGAAACATTCCTCAGATATGGTATCATGTCAATACTCCATATTGACACAATAGCATCGCACAGCTGCTCCAGATTTGTCAACTGCATTTACATGATGCAAATCTCCTGTTTCTTAACATCCCAGTGGTGCTCCATTGGATTAACATCTGGTGACTGTGAAGGCCATTTGTTAAGAGAGAACTCATGCCATGTTCAAGGAACCCTTTTAAGATGATTTGCACTTTGTGACATGACATGTACCCATCTGCCTCCAGCAGCCATCAGAAGATGGGTACACTGTTGTCATAAAGGGATGGAAATGGTCAGCAACAGTGCAGAGGTAGGCTGAGACATTTAAACACTGATCAAATGGCACTAAAAGACTGAAAGTGCGCCACAACCAGCAGCCTGAACCGCAGATACAAGGAAATATGGATACATGCTTTCATGTCGTTTATGCCAAATTCTGACCCTACTATTTGAAATCTAGACTCATCAGACCAATATTTTTCCAATCTTCAATTGTCCAATTATAAACCAGCCACAGGGGCCCACAAGCCAGTGTAGTCCTAGTGCTGGTCCCAAGCCCGGGTAAATGGTGAGGGTTGCGTCAGGAAGGGCATCCGGCATAAAAACTTTGCCAGATCAAATATGCGGATTCATAACACGACTTCCATACCGGATCGGTCGCGGCCCGGGTTAACAACGACCGCCTCCGGTGCTGTTAGCCAACAGGGTGCCAGTGGAAACTATGCTACTGTTGACCGAAGACCAAGGAGGGGGAAAGGGGGAAAGCGTGTTAGGAGGCAGAGAGAGAGAAGGAAAGGTAGGAGGGTGGAGGTGAGAGTAGGGACTTTAAATGTAGGGACTATGACTGGTAAAGGGAGAGAGCTGTCTGATATGATGAAGAGAAGGAAGGTAGATATATTGTGTGTGCAAGAAACCAGGTGGAGGGGAAGCAAGGCCAGGAACATTGGAGGTGGATTCAAACTGTT
>VUQH01032919.1:0-13550 GCA_015106775.1 Etroplus canarensis | reverse complement strand
CATCGGCATCTCTCAGACGCTTATTTCACTAACCACAAGTGGCTGGGGGAGGAGGAGTGACAGGAGACAATGAGGTAAGAAAATACTCAAAATGGAATGCTTTTTTGTCTATCATCTGGGATAATGGCAGTGAACATTCAAGGATTCAAGCAGTTTATGAGCTACTTTAAGCTTTTTCTTAATGTCCTCCACTTCAGTGCAGCTTCCCTTTAAAACAGCCTATTAAAGCTGATCATGAAGGCATGTCTACCATCAAAATGGTCTCTTTAAGCAGTATTTGCCATGAGGGAGTTTTCTCTCTTCATTAAAATGACAACAATGATTTTCCCTATGCATATGCAAATAGACAGAAATCTAGATAAAAATGCAGCAGGCATTATGCTTGTGTACTATGTGTGTATGCACAGACATGGGGCTTACAAAAAATGGGATTTGAGACAGCAGCCTTTGCTCACTTCCCTTTAGACAAGTCCAGATGTGCTTCAGGACTCAGATCAAACAGAACTCATTTACCTATTTAAGGACTGAGCCTCCTTTTGAGGATTAATTCTAACCTGCAATAGTGAGAAGGCAGATGCCTTGGCAGGGACAGAAAACTGGTATACAATGGTCTCAAAGGAAACGGTGACCAATATTATACTCCAAAAACTAATGTACACTATTGAAGGGTTGTACACAATTACTCCAAACCCCTTTTGCACCATTTCATTCCACTGACACCCATAAGAAGAAAGCAAAGTAGAAGCAGAGTGACAGATGCTTTGAAGTGCATGTGGCCAAGGACTGGCCAACTAACAAGATTGTCCATTTGAATTTACATTTGAGACTAGTTGACATGTAGACACTCACTGTCTCTTTGACTAGTACAAAGGCATAGTGACAACATCAAAAAGATGAGAGTGGCACACTGTTTGCACTATATTAAGCCCAGCAGCTGAGGAAAATGCTTGGAGCTGGCATAGCTATCTCTCTGAGGAGGGCAAATGGGAAAAGGTCACTCATTAGCACCTGATCACACATGCTTAGTGAGGCCACATGAAAGCAAACAAACCATGTTATCAATTCTCCACATAAGGATACAAATTTTAGTATTTGTCTCAAGGCTCAGTTAGAGGTACACAGATCCCAGACAGTGGCATAACGACCAAAAGAAGAAAAGTGGTGTGAAATTTTTAGAACAAGCTTTCATTTTTACAGTGAATATAAATACCAGCTGTCTAACCATTAACTGTTGGAGTCATGCACAATTCATCATATTTTCAAGCAGCAGGATCAATTCAAACCGACTTTGCACTCTCAGCAGAAAGCATGGAGATGTAAACACCATGTGGAAATTGGAGAAATAAATTACTCTCAGAATAAGCCAGTTGAAAATCATGCAGGAATATGCCAATGTATTATCTTATTATATAATACTGAAAGCCACCTAACTATTAGATCTTATTCTGTGACCCTACAGTCGTGTGCCAACATGCTACAGCTTACTCCAGCACTTCACTGTCAGTGATGCACAGGAGCTTTTGAATTTTCATCATCCATACTTATGAGGGGAAAGGAGGAATTCTCAGGGTGATGATCAGTTTAACATGACCCTAGGCCTTGTCGTGACATTGTCATAGTATACAACCAACACAGTAGCCCCTGTCTGAGTAATAAAAACTGACACCATCTCAGTTTCTTCAATTACATACACACAGACATACCACTTCTGGCAGAGCAGCAGCAGCAACATTAACGCTACATTACAACTGCATTTGGCAACATTATGAATAAGCAGTGATTCAAAGCAGCTGCATTCATTACGCAAACGTGATTAAAGCGGCGGATCCCTCAGGCGTCCAGGGGCCTAATGATCCCACTCTGCCTTTTGTTATTCACGTCAGCCGAGGGCATGCCACTAAGCAGCAGCCCTGGGTGTCTGCTTGCACCGAATGAGGCCTCATTAACAACAGGCCATTCACAAACCCCACGTTCATACTCAGCATCCAGGCATGGTAAATGAAAGAGACGAAGCACTCCGGATGCCCGGGTCTACCCCTGCTACAGATGGGTCTACCCACTCTTCTGCATGATGATGTTGATGTCCACTAGTGTGTGTGACAAGATGACATATGTTACAGGGTATTCATCGCTAGCTGTTAAATTGCCCTCTCCGGATGCTCTATTCAGCCCCATCAGTGCAGTCTCCCTCCAGAGACTGGCAATATACATATTTACATAATGCTCTAATGCAATAAAACAAATGAACACAGTCCTTTCTGTGTGCTAGGAGGGGAACTAGGTAGAATAAAAAAACCATGTACGCGTATTCAATGCTTAGCTTGGACCCACATAATATTAGCATTAATAGTTTTTAATTTGGGTAAAGCATCACCCAAATCTGCATTAATCAATGCATGACTGCAAATAGTCTTAAGATCGCTAGCTGTAACTTTGGTTATTTTCCATATTTCCCTTGTAGTTAACAAATCCCATAAAAAGAACAAAACAAGTAAATGTTTATCTTGACAACTATGTAAATCAAATGCATGATATAACTTGTTCCCCTGTGTCATAGTGCTCCACTAAACCACGAAAAAAAAAACAATTAAAAACACATCAAGTCAAACCATTTCATTATATGGCATTTTTCTTCATTATGAAAATATGGTCAGTACAGTTTCTTTTAAAATATCTCCTTGATATAGCACATCAGGCATTAACAGACAAAAAATAAACACATTATCAGTCATGTCCTCAGCCGAAGTATTTCATTATCATTATCATTACAAACTTGTTATTAAATAGAAGCAGTAACCAGTGGGCACTGTTACTGCAGGCAAAAAAGTATGCACTTATGAACAACACACTCATATACACTACCAGTCAAAAGTTTAGACACACTTAGAGTGTGTCCAAACTTTTGACTGGTAGTGTACTTCCAAGCTCCTAGAACTGATGTATAATACCATAAATGTTACATGGCAAGACTCAAAATCTACAAACATTGTCTTCCTATAGACCTGACCCATGTGCACAGTGCTCCAGTATGCCCATTCAAACTTCCTGATCTGGATATACCTCTGTGCTCTTTCTTCCCATCAGATGGATTCTGGATCACCCCTGTTGATGACCATGCACTAAATTATTCAGCTGAAAATAAGTCCACATTAAAAATGCATTGACTCACAAGAGTAAGACACTGTAGAACAAACTGCAGTGCTAAACATGTAGGAAGGGGATCAATGCATTAGAGTTTTCTCTCATTGGCATTCCTAGTTTGACACAAAAGCTTTCAGAAATCAGGTGACATTAATACTTACATTGTACACTTTATTTTATCTGTTGTATGGTATGAATCTAAATTACTAAGAATACTTGAGGAATTAAACCACACCATACTTCAAGTTCACAGTACAGTTCCATGAATGCACAAAAGGTACATTATTTAGACCCGTCTGCAGCATGGTGTGTTTTCATATAGCTGCCTCTATAAACACAATAGGCAGAAAAATGTACATGTCTAATATATTTTTGAAATAGCAATATCTCCTCACACACAAAAAACATAAAGCATCTGTTACCTCATGGTTGCATGGATTCAACAGCCAGTCAAGTTGCAGTTTGGGTTTGTTTAGCAGCCATAAGGCCTTGGCACCTCGCAGTCATTGAGTCAATCATTAACTTTTTTCATATGTATTCATATACACTCCTCAAAAAATTAAAGAAACAAACACTTTGTAATCAGAGTATAGCAAATTAAACTTCTGGGGTATTGATCTGGTCAGTTAAGTAGAAGAGGGGGTTGTTAATCAGTTTCAGCTGCTTTGGTGTTAATGGAATCAACAACAAGTGCACTAGCTTGGCAACAAGGAGACGACTTCTAAAACAGGAATGGTGTTACAAGTGGAGGCCACTGACACTTTTTCCATCCTCATCTTTTCTGACTGTTTTGAAATAGTTTTGCATTTGACTAGGGTAGGTGTCACCACTGGTAGCATGAGGTGATACCTCGACCCTACAGAGGTTGTACAGGTAGTCCAACTCCTCCAGGACAGCTTATCAATGTGTGTCATTGCCAGAACGTTTACTCTGACCCCCAGCATAGTCTCAGGACCATAGAGGGGCTTCCAGGAGACAGGCAGTTACTCTAGGAGAGCTGAACAGTGCCGTAGAAGGTCCTTAACCTATCAGCAGGACTGGTAACTGCTCCTTTGTGCAAGGAGGAACAGGATGAGCACAGCCAGAGCCCTACAAAATTACCTGCAGCAGACCACTGGTGTGAATGTTTCTGACCAATCAATCATAAACAGACTTCGTGTGGGTGGCCTGAGGGTCCGATGTCCTCTGATGGGCACTGTTCTCACTGTCCAGCACCGTGGAGCCCAATTGGCATTTGCCATAGTATACCAAAATTGGCAGGTCAGCCACTGGTGCCCTGTGCCTTTAACAGATGAGAGCAGGTTTACCCTGAACAAATGAGACAGATGTGAAAGGGTCTGGAGAAGCCGTGGAGAATGTTACATCATTCAGTATGACTTGTTTAGTGATGGGTCAGTGAAGGACTGGGGAGGGATATCCATGGAGGAACAAACAGACCTCTACAGGGTAGGCAAGAGCACCCTGACTGCTATTAGGTATCTGTATGAAATCTTTGGTCCCACTGTCAAACCCTACGCTGATGCAGTGGGTCCTGGGTTTCTCCAGGTGCGTGACAATACCTGGCTTCATGTGGTAAGAGTATGCAGTTCCTGGACGATGAAGAAATTGATATCATTGACTGGCCCCCACACTCACCTGACCTAAATCCAACAGAACACCTCTGGGACATTATGTTTCAGTCCATCCAATGCCACCAGGTTGCATCTCAGACTGCCCAGGAGCTCAGTGATGTCCTTGTCCAGATCTGGGAGGAGATCCCCCAGGACGCCATCTGTTGTCTCATTAGGAGCATGCTCTGACATTGTAAGGCATGCATACAGCATGTGGGGACCATAAAAACTTCTGAGTACCATTTTGAGTTGCTGCAATGAAATTTCGACAGAATGGACTAGCCTGCCACATCAATTTTTCCCTTTGACTTTCGGTGTGTCATTGAATTAAGCACATCAAATTATATGGCATGCTAACACATTACCCAGTCCATATCAGTATAGATATCCAGCGTGTTCCTTTATTTTTTTAAGCAGTGTATAGACAGTCAAAAGTGAGGCCAACAGTTCAACAGGAAAAATTTGGCAGCGGGTTATGCAACAGGACAATGATCCCAAGCACACCAGCAAATCTACAACAGAATGGCTTAAAAGGACAATGGCCCATTCAAAGTTCAGACCTCAAACCAACGGAAATGCTGTGGCAGGATCTTAAGAGAGCTGTGCATGTTTGAAAACCTCAGAGAACTAAGGTTTTTGTTGTAAATGAGAGCAGGTCAAAACTCCTCAACAATGAACTGCTTGGGACTGGTTTAAGTCATATTTGTCTGATAGATTTCAGTATGTACATGTAAATAATAAGTCCTCTACACACTCGTCAGAGTCCATTATGGTGTTCCACAGGGTTCTAGACTTGGACCTAATTTGTTCACTCTGTACATGATTATTCTGGGCAGCATTATTAGAAAATATGATATCCATTTTCATTGGTATGTATATGACACACAGCTTTATTTGTCTATGAAGGCTAATGAAACCAATCAGTGAAGTTGCAGACTTGTCTTGATGACCTACAGGCCTGGATGAGCTCCAATTTTCTACTCTTGAACACGGGAAAAACTGAAGTCATTGTTCTCGGTCCTAAAAATCTTAGAGATTAATTTTCAGACCACATAGTCACTCTCAGTGGCATTGCCCTAGCCTCCAGTACTACTGTGAGGAACCTCGGAGTCATTTTTGACCAAGATTTATCTTTCAGTCCACATATTAAGCAGATTTTTAGGGTGTCCTTTCATTTGCATAACATTGCTAAAATTACTGCAATGCCATTTTAGCTGGGTGTCCCAACAATTCCTTGAAGATCCTTCAGCTGATTCAAAATGCTGAAGCCAAAGTACTGATGGGTACCTCCAGGAGAGATCATATTTCTCCTGTCTTGATCCCCTTACATTGGCTCCCTCTTAAGAACAGATTACAATTTAAAGTCCTGCTTATGACATATAAAGCTCTAAACAGCAAGGCTCCACCCTATATAAAAGATCTTACATTTCTTTACATCCCAATGTTCTTTGCTCACAGACTGCAGGTTTCCTTGTGGTTCTTAGAACCTCTAGGTCCAGATTGGGGGGCAGAGCTTTTACTTTTCTAGCTCCTCTCCTGTAGAACAAGCTTCCAGTCTTGAGTCAAAGCGTTAGCAGCCTTTCTGTTTTTAAGACCAGGCTTAAAACCTTTTTAATAGAGCTTTTACATACCTCACCAAAACTACTTGTTTTAATCTGCTTGTTGTCCTTTATTTATTTTAAACCCTTCCTCTTCTTTGCTTTTGTACTTTGCTGGTTTTATTACCATGTTATTATTATGCAAGACAGACAGACAGATTTTTTTTTTCCCACTAAATATTATAATTAATTTCACTTTTGGCCTGTTAAGCACTTTGTGGGGCATGTTGCTCAAAAAGTGTTATGCAAATACTGATTGTGAGAGAATGATAAATTTACACAGAAAATAATACTTTAAATAACGGCTGCTAAAGATGGTTCTACAAGCTATTGAATCATGGGGTGTACTTTATTTTTCACAGAAGTGCATAGAGTCCTGTGAAAACATTGTTTTTCATGGTTGTATTTTCATGCTCTTTTAAATAGAAAATAAATATATAAAAAAACAAGCAATCCTAAAAGGTACAATAGAGTTTAAAAAACTTTTGAAGTAAAATAACAATGATAGAGTTAAAAGCTTTGTATCTGATCTTGGTGGCTGGTTAACATAATTCAGCAAAGAAGCTGACAGTTTGAAAACCTGAGAGATGAAAGAACTAAACTGAAAAACATTCATCATGACGAAGACCTCTTTTACTGACATAAAGTGGTCAAATATCAATTTCATGTGTTTGGATACCCCAAGAGTGATGAAATTCATAAGGATGAGTTGCAAAATAGTCTCTTTTCAGTGTGAAATCACTTGTTATCAGAGAAGATAAAACTCCATAGTAATGGTAATATGCCATATCAGTGCATGTTCTGATATTCCTGGAGGCAGTGTGCAACATTTTCACATTAGCAGTTCTACAATAATAATAATTTTTTAGTATCAGTATGACACGTGCTTTTTCCTTCAACTTTCTGTGCTGTCTACAATTATCAGTGGCAGTTGCTTAAAAATTGCCAGTGAGGAAGAGCCAAATATGCTCATATTATTAAAAAAAATATGAAAAAGCTGAGGATTCATGCAAGTATGCCAAAAAATATTGCTTCATGAGTATGACTGTATATTAAGAGGGATCAGCATGTATCAGCAAGTATCATTCATACTGAAGATAAAGAGAGACACACTGTTCAAACCATCTCTAAAGGTTGCTGACAGGACCAGATTCTAACTTTGCTGACTCTGAACCTTCAGGCCTCACATGGACCAGTGGGGGGGGGTCGGGTGGGCAGACAGAGGCCTCAGCAGCTTATTAAGCTAGGTTTAATGGCCTTGACCCTGGCCCACAACCCTAGAGAACAGTCCTGAAGGGAGAAAGGTCAAAGTTTGTATAACATTACAGAGCGAGAGGAACCCAGAGGTGTGGGGCATTTGGCAGAGCTCCATCGTTGCATCGACTATAAAACCGATGGAATTCTGTTATCCAAGACTTTTCCAAGTTTCTCTCCTTGAAAATGTGCTTAAGCTTGCATTCAAAGCCAGCCAAGTTTGAAAGTAGCACATTCCATGACCTTAACCTACAGCTAAAGGCAATTACAATTCTATTTGTTTTTAAAGGTTTCTGCTTTTATAAGGCACACAGGAAAAGCGAGCAAGAGGGGTGACAAATGGTTCTTGGCCAGACCAGACCCAGACCCAGACCTTGAGGTTATGCAGCATGCATTTCAGAACACTTAACACCCATTTAGCATTGCAATTATATATTTTAAATGAGAACACATTAATGTACTCCACTTACCGTAAATTGCTGTCACTGAATTTGACATTCAAGAAATGTGGGAAGATTTACATTTTAATAACCACAACATGTCGGACATTTTTCTGCATGCTGCTTCTTGTCATCGGAAATCTTTAGCAACTCATTTATGCTGATATTGATTTCTTGATTCCTGCACACTGTATGAAGTAGATATCTGAAGGTGGATTCTGTCTATATAATGTCACATTTAATCTATAATATAAATAGTTTTCATTGACTCAATGAATAGGATTTTGAAATCAGAAATTGACATCCCCTGGTGTACAGTTTTCATTACTCCTTCCTCCACTTCAGTCTAACACCACAATTCTTCCACACTCACTTGGTCAGTACCCATTGTTTCCTTCTCTTCTTTTCAGGGGTTTACAGATGGCTGAAACAGAGGGCACAAGCAAAGCAATAAGGCCCATTGTGAAATGGCTGTGGGATCAATGGGGGTTTTAAGGAGGCAGAACACGTAGCCACAGCTGGTCAATTAGAGCAAGGACAGCACAAGTACACACACATATACAGTCAAAGTGGCTGGCCTTTAAAAACAGAGTTACTTTTCATCCCTCGTCAGCTCTTTTCTTCAGATTCAAATGAATCAGCATCTCAGATTCTTGGCTGAGATATGCCATTGGATGTGGTGTGAAGTAGGCTTGAATGTAAAGAAAAAAGAAACAAGGGGTATACTATTTCGACAAGAAACACTATGTGAATGAAAAGTCAGATAAGCAAGCAGTGAAGACATGAAGTGTACCGTGGCACATCTAATAATCTACGACAAGTCTTTACTATGGACCACATACGATTAAGTAGAATAAAACAATGTTTTGTGACATCGTTTTACCCTACAGGCCTTAACCAGCATGAAAACAGCAATCCTTGTTACTGAATTAGCATAAGAGGTTGGGAGGAAATAACAAAACTCAGAACACTAGTGAGTCAGACCTTAATGAAGCTCATTAAGTCAAAGGGAAAACATTGTGCCATTAAGTATGACAGAGTGAGTTGCTGGCATCAAAATATGCACTTCTCTCAAGCATTTAACCATGGGTTATTTGATTTAAAACAGGAAATGGCAGGTGAATCCATTATTGTGTTTTGTATTTCATCTTCACCATCAGGAGTTAAGGTCGTGGTGCTAGTACACAGCTTGTAACTAATAGAATTTTGTTTTTTTTCCCCAGATATTTACTGCACAAACAGAATTTTAACTAGGAGCAGATAAGTGAAAATTTAACAGGTTGGGTTGGCATATTGTTTCTGTCCCCATTCCTTTTTCCCCTAGAGACATGGTTCTCTAACTACTCAGGGTCCGACCACCATAGGTGCTGGAATAATGATGATAAAAGCAAGCACACACTAAGGCCAAGTTTACAGCACAGTGACGAGTGGAGATAAACCTTTGAATCTCTTCAAGCATATTTCTTCTCTTTTTGTTGTCAATTTGACCTTTTTTGATCACTAGTCATTACTTTTATGAAAGTGACCTGCTCCAAAATTTAAAATGTTATCGTGATGTTGAGTCTTGCTATGAGAAACTGAATTAGCATGGCTATACTCCCATGCCTCTCAACAAGCATTCACTGTACAAACACAAGGCGACAGGCTCCAAATTCTTTTGGTCACAATAATCAGCATGTGTGAAGAGGCATAAAAATACACCTACGAGATATTTTCATGTCAGAATATTTAGTCTCATACAAACTACACTTTCCCGTCTATGAATATCCTTCATGTATTCATTTCTCTGCATTCTAATCTCTCCTTTCCACAGCTCTTGTCCTGGGTCTCAGCACAATACCTTTTGCTAATGCAGAATATTGTAATGAGTCTATAAATGGGTTCATTACCTACACTACATTTCCAATTAGGCATGGGAACACATAGTGAAGGAAGAAAGAAATAGACACTTGAGAGACAGCTCACTGATAGTTCAGCATCTTGCCTTTACATTTACTGCTTGTCTTTACTCTGTTATCCTGTTTCTCATGCCCTTGATTATGATCCTCTCCATACTCCAGTTTTGACTGACAACAGGCTGTGCTTGAAGAATACAGGCAATGTCTTGACTAGATTATTTGTAGTAAAAACAAACTTCATGTCTTCCAGAGATATATATAAAACAGTACTTTCTCTTTTTTTAAATTAACTGTGTTAAACCACTGCATTCATCTTATATGTATTTTTTATTATTTTACTGAAAACACGTAATGTAAAAAAGGATAGATGGAGGGTGGAAGAAAGAGACTGGAGTGAGATGTCGGTAAGAACAAAAACTGCAGCCAAAATATGCAATCGATATTAAGTGAATTACTGGTTTCCATGTATGTAAGATACTGTAAATGTTCTCCCTCTATTCCCCTTCCCCTCCAGCTGAATGGTAAGTACTTCCACTCTAATATCCCGTTAGATTACAAAGAGTGTTCATCACTGACAACATCCTTCAGTGGATCCCCCAAGGAGCTGGAACTACAAGTAGGCATGCTAGATCAGCTACTGTACCTGTGAGCTAACCAATGACAGGAGGGCTGTGAAGTTTTGTGATCACCTGGAAACCTTTGGCTGCTTCATCAAAGCAGATGACTGATGCTGTATAAATGCATTTAAATTTTTTCATGTTTTTGTTTGTCAGTTCAATCATTGCTCCCACTGGACTTCTTGTGTTCACTCTGAAATGTTTACATATTCTTTGCAGGCCTTAAGGCAATTCTAAGAAACACATTTTTAAAGAGTATTATGATTAGTTTTGATTATTGCAACTGTACTGTGTTATTTGGCTCTGTTATTGAGCAATTTCCCCCCTGGGATTAATAAAGTATTCTGATTTGCAAAGATTTAATATAAATGGAACTAATTCCATCAATTAAAGGAAGCGCTTGAGGTAATTAAGCAATAGAGTTTGTACAGCAGACCCTGTTTACTTGTTACAATACTAAAGTTAATGTTAAACTAACTGTGATTTATCTACAGCACACATACAGCAGGTAACTGGAGCAAATAATTTAACTACAAATATCCACACTAAAACATTAGTCCACATTAGTGCATGAAAAACTGACAACTATAGTCTGATTAGAATTTTGCTTTCTGTATCCAAATTTAAGAACAAACTTAAGAGGAAGTCCATACTGAGCACCGTACTGTCAAAGAAAGCTGCAGTAACATCATCTTTTACTTGGTGTACACAGTCACAGTGTATTTTGGTGTGTTTGAGGTTGTGATAGATGTATCCCTTCAATTATCTATCACTAATACTAACAAAATAAATGTATCTTCTGCTACAGGAAGCTAATTGGACTGCAAAATTCTACAATGGTAAATCAGATATAATCTGCAGAGAGATAACAGAGCATAGATCTTTCATTTTACTCCAAGCTACAAGATGGGAGTAATCGCTGAATGTTCTTAGAGTGAAATATGAATGAATGTGTCATATCATTCAGTGGCCATGACTCTGCAGAGCAGCAAAGAAGTTTCTACAGAGGTAGACTTTTAAGTTAATGCATAGTGCTGCAGTGCCCCCTGCCGACCACAGAAAATATTTCACCTATAAAATTCTACCTAGATAGTCAGTCTACCCTTCAAGTTCATCAAGTAGGAGAAAAACATCTACCATTTACTCCATCAGTATTCTGTGTGTTTGAAATCTTTACACACTCAATTCAATACAAATTACCAAAGAGACTCAGAGAATGTGGTTACTATTAGCATTTACAAAAACACTCAGCATAGCATTTTGCATTGTGGTGGCTACAGATGTAAACAATGACCCGATTTAATATTGCATGGTAGAAAATAATTTTAATATAAAAGTTACACAACACACTGTTGTTGGGGTACCATTAAGCAGGGCTGTCATTCAAAACATATGCTAATGTAAGTCCTCAGTGGCCAATACTACAATTGTTTTGACAAGAAAAAAAAAGAGGTCTAAATTAAGCCAAAAAATGAAGTGGCTACACAGTTCTCTTCCAGGTAAAACCAGTGACTGATAAAAATGTTTATTGAAGATTAACTTGGAAACTCAAGAGACTTATAGAATGGAAATCCAAATTACAAAGTTGGTTTTAAATGGAAGGAGATGTATTAAAATCATTTCCATATTTTATTTTTGGACTAGAGTGGCTTTGAATGATTCACAGATCAAAATAGTCATTATTTGTCTGATATTGGTCTTTGGTCATATATGCCTGAAACAAACTCTTTGAACTCACTCCCTTTAAGCCAGCTTTGTTCTGACTGGCTGTCTCTCATAAACAGAAGGTTTGAACAATAGATGGGCGTGGTCCCTGTGATCACAGTCAGAGCTGTGTGCCTAAGATGATCATGAGGTGAGATCTGCTCTGTTTGATATTATACTGAGATAAGAGTAAGTGTCCCCAGTAGTGTAGTGGTTTGCGCATTCGTCTTAGGAGCAAAAGGTCCCTGGTTTGATCCCAGATAGAGACACAAGCCCCTCTAACCATGCAGCGTTGCATCAGGAAGGGCATCTGGCATAAAATCTCTGCCAAAATTACTGTGGCGACCCCTTGGTGGAGAATACAAGGGAGCAGCCGAAAGGTACAACAACAACTGAGATAAGAGTAAAAATAAGTGAAACCTGAGTTTTGGGTTAATAGGGATTACTTGGTTATATGCAGACCATATTGTTGTTATTGAGTGTCGCCCACTGTAGTACATGTACATGTGACAGAAAAAAATGAAAAGCATAATGGTTCCAGTTTAATGTTGCTGAATATCTATACTTCAATAATGGTAGCAACTACAAGTTCAACATATTTTTAGAAATTTACATAGCCATTGTGATTTTGTCTCAACACACCACCACCGTGGATTTTAAAAATCAAACAAACAAGTTGTGATTGAAATGCAGACTTTCAGCTTCATTCAAGGGGTTTAACAAAAGAATTGTATTAACTGTTTAAAAATTACAGCTATTTTTATAGTCCATTTTCAGAGGCTCATAAGTGATTGGACAAACATAATTTTAAATAGGGATTGATTTTAATATTGAAAAGAAAATCCTTTGCCATGAACACCACTAAGTGCCTCACTTGAGATGTTTTGTAAGGTTTTTACTGCAGCCACCTTCAGCTGTTGCTTGTTTGCTGATCTTTCTGTCTTTAGTAACTTAAAAAGCATGCTCTAATAGATTGAGATCATGTGACTGATTTGATGAAGAATATCATGCCCATGCCATAACATTGCCTCCTGTTTGACAGATGATATGGAATGGTTTGGATCATGAGCTGTTCATTTCCTTCTCCATACTTTTTTCTTCCAATCATTCTAGGACAAGTTAATCTTGGTTTCATCTGTCCAAAGATTTGTTTTCCTAACTTGAACTAGGCAGGCTCTTTTAGATGTTTTCTGGCAAAGTCTAATCTGGCCTTCCTGTTTTTGAGTGTAACTTGTCGTTTGCACATTCTTGTAAACCCTTGTGTTCAAATTCTTTGATCATCTACTTT
>VUQH01032918.1:0-10224 GCA_015106775.1 Etroplus canarensis | reverse complement strand
GCACGCACGCACGCATGCACACAGAAACATGCCTGAAATACCTCACCTGAGAGGCGTCCAGGAGGCATCCACCACCTTTCAATGTGGAGGAGCAGTGGCCCTACTCAGAGTCCCTCCTGAATGAGCTCCTCACCCTTTCTGTACTGGAGGAAACTCATTACTGCTGCTTTTTTCTGAGATCTCATTCTTTCAGTAACTACCAACAGTCATCATAGGTGAATGTAGGAACATAGATTGACCAGTAAATCAAAAGCTTCACTTTCACACTTGGCTTTCTCTTCACCACAGCAGACCAGTACAGTGAATGGGGTGGCAGTCAGAGACAGAAGCTCTGGTGATCTCATACCTGGTTTTCAGACCCCATTCAGTTATAGCCAGGGGGAAAAGAGACAGGCGGTATGGCTTATGGCCACACCTGAGCATGCCTGACCTTGTTTGATTTCGGAAGCCAAGCAGAGTTGGGGCTGCTTAGTGCTTCAGTGGGAGACCCCCTAGGAATCCCAGGTGCTATAAGCTTGGCGACACAATGGTGCAGTGGTTAGTACTGTCACCTCAGAGCAAGAAGGTTCCTGGCTTAAACCCGGCTGGGGCCCTTCAGTGTGGAGTTTGCATGTTCTCTCTCTCTGTGGATTTCTATGTGGATTTCTTCCAGGTACTTTAGCTTCCTCTCACAATCCAAAGGCACGCATGATAGGTTAACTGGTGATTCTAAATTAGTCATATATGTAAAGTAAATAAGTGCTTAAAGTTGAATAGAGAAAAAGCGTTTATGTAAATGTGTGGTTTAAAAAAATGATTTGTATTTAAAGCGCTTTGAGTGGTTAGTAAGACTAGAAAAGCACTCTATAAATACAAGTACATTACAAAAATACACTGAGATCTATAGTCTTTGGTTGACAGAGCCCTCCACACCAGTTTACTTGTTTGCCTTGATGACTTCACTGTTGGTGAACAATTGGTGTACTCCAGGCTTATTGAATGACCAAAAAAAAATCTAAATCCACCTGTGGTTTGGCAATATGGAATCCCAGATATTATTGCGAACTTGGTTAAGATTAGGGAAAGATCATGGTCAAGTCCTCCCTTAAGGTTTGAAAATGACCGGTTTTGTTGCCTAAACCTAACCACAGGTGGCAGTCTGGCTGCAAACCCCTGTCCCTTGTGTGAGAGTCATGTACTTCTTACAATGCCAATCACCCAAGAAATTCCTGCCAAGCTATGGTGCTGCTGTCATTCAAAATAAAACATTGCCTCTGAGCATTATGTGGCCAGTGATTATGTTGCCATCACAGTGAAACTGGGAGAGCAATTTAGTTGTACAGGAACATAGTATTTAGGAAACAAAGTTGCTCCATGCTGTTCTGAATTACCGACATGAGAAAAGCAAGGCCTTCTTTATTATTGTTGTGTAATGACTTTACAGGCTAATTTTACTCTGATCAGAAAGAAATTTAATGAAAACATATCTGCCCACACTACATAACCATTAGGACCAGACATGCTGAATGAGAATAGATCATTCTGTTTGTTAGTGACCATGTTTTGAAGAAACCCCATTGGGCAGCCACAAACTGCAAGAGCAGAAGGTACCTATCTGTGTGTCTCTTTTGTGTAAGACAAAGGTGCTGATAACGCATTGTTTCCTCATCATAGCCTCTGTAACTTACCTGAAGCCACCCTCCCACACAAAAGTGCAATATATCCAACATGTCACTTTGTGTGCCTTAGAAATGCCAGGGGAGCGGAGATATTGCTGGCATGAACCAGGGCTGTTCCACTGTGTGGTCTTTGTCTATTTTTTACACTCCTTTGCATGACCATTTTAGCAAATAAAAAGGGGTCAAAGGGAAAATCACCTTTGAATGCAACCACTGGAATTTGAAGAAAAACTCAAAATTTATAACAGTGCCCAGTTTGTGTTAATATGTTTTTGGTTAATTGATAGTAAAAAAGTACAACTATATGGACTTAACGCAGAGCAGCAACTAAATGACAGTACTATACATTTAGAAGAATGTGTCTCTGAGCCCCAATGAGACAGCTGTCTGCACAAAGGGACTGCATGCTGAACATAGGTGAAAAAGAATCCACCTCTGGTCTGGCAGTGGATAGCTCATCAGTTACTTGACAGCCATATCATCCCGGTTGTTTTGTTGAAAGACCTAATTAAGCAGTCAAGGGCACATCGTCAGACGATGCGATTACTTGGATAGCTGGAATTATGAAGTGGCTAAGTTCTTGTGCTACATAAGCCCAGCATCTCATCTAATTGTTTCCAGCATTATTGTTATAGTGACAATGTATGTAATCCCATAATGTTCAACAGCAACAGCCAGGATTATAACCTCTGAATGTAGATATTCACCCTATCTCCTAGTACAGTGGATTTTCATTGCATGGTGGGTCCAGAAATAGGTCAGTCCTGCCATCTTTCTTAATGGGATCTTGGGTGGCAACCAGAGACCATCTGTTCACATGGCCCGCTCCCTAAACCCTATGGTCATCCCTCTGCCGACCATCCACCCACACACACTGCATGGTGCTCTGTATATCAACCCTTATCATCTGCAAATGCAACACATCTGTCACTTTTTACAGCTACGTGATCACACATTCATTCCAACTTATGTTGTAACAAATCCAGCACACTTCTTTTTAGCCAACTCACTTTATTTAAACAGGGCGGTAGAGCAGGAGACACCTACAGAAAGCACATGTTTCTTTATCGCACTTTTTCCCTCGATATACCTTTTCCTGTGATTGCCCCTCTATTACCTCCTTTTCTTGAACAGTTTCTGTGTGTGTTGGTGTGTGTCTTGGCAGGGATCAAAGTGAGATTTTGCAAATTGTGTAAGGATGCTGCGAGTGCGTTTTACCATGTTTCCATGTGTCCTCAAACATCCTGTTGTGGAGAAAATAAGTGTTCTCTCACACTCCCCATGATTGCCTTCCTTCCTGCGCAGAGAACAGCTGTCATTCACAGTGTTCTACAAACTACTTCTCAGGCTGGGATTGTTTATGATGCTAGTGCAGTATGTGATTATCCCCATGTATAAGTACATTTTTGTACTAACAGTCCTTTGGGGTTGCTTAAGCATATTTATGTTTTTACAGCAGCTGCTGGGTACTGCCAGAGTCTGTTTGGAGCCCTGAGTTTACCAGTGAAAGTGTGTGTGAGTCTGATATGCGTTTGCCCGAGTAGACACAGTATGTTTCTCGATGCTATATATGCATGTTTATGTATGTGGGGATGGTTTCCCATGTGTTCCTGTTTGTGCTGGGTAATTACACTTGCTTGCATGAATTACAAACATAAGGCATTTTACAAAATTATGCTTATTTTCATCTAGGGGAGCAGTACAATTTACTGCCATAAAAGCTCAATAAGAAATCTTTACAAGTGCAACCACCCCCACACATACACATGTGCCCACCATGAACTAAGGCTGATCACTATGCCTCAAATCATTATCATAATCATAATATTTTTGTGTTATCTTTATAGATCAGCATAAATATAACTGAAAAATCAAATGGAGATAATTTTGGTGCCAATGAATTTCCCCACTTCTGCCTTTGAAACAATCATGCATACAAACCTAACTATATTTCCTCAGTGGCAGCCAAAAGTGTCTGCCTGAAAGCATCTGTTGCATAGATGTGAGAATAGCTAAACAGGCCATCTCTCCAGAAATCATCGCACACATTTCACAAATCAATTTGTTTGCAAATTAATAGCAGTGGACACATTTTTCAACTCTCCTTCCCCCATTTGGTGATATGACAGTTTGCCTCAGCCATGTGTTTCACCATAATGAAACTCAATTTCTGAGCCAGTCCGCTTCTATTCCCTTAACTCAAACTCATACTCAGTGCCCTCTGAAAACTCCAGGCTATCGCGTTGCCTTTCTTCCATTTCTCCTAGCTCTTGAGTTTAGCTAGGTGCACAGCTTATTCATTTGTCTTTTGCTGCAGTTTATCAGCTAAGTCGATGGCAATCAAATTGGCACTGATTTAAATCCTCTGAACAGTGATGAACGATTGTTTTTGGCTAAGGGAACCCCAGGGGATAAGCACTGCAGCAGAGAGCTTGGGGTGAAGGGAGCAAAAGGGGTGTGATAGGTGTGTTGCCATGCAAGATCTGCACACAGTACTAACTAAAAACAAATGCAACAATCCACAGCTATGGGAAAAGAGTAGTAATGAGAACATTCTGTAAAGTAAATAAATTATTTATTTTAGCAGGTACAAGAGTAACATTACAAGATGGCCACAGGCGGAATAAATGATCATGCATGTAAATATTGTTTAGCAATGCCGGTGGCAGTCAGTGTCGAGTTTCTAAACCATGTAAAATGCACAAGGAGAACACTGGTTGGCTGGCTGGCCCATCACATTGAAACTTGCTTGATTGGGTAGCTGTAAAACTTTACACTGAAGTTTATGGTCTCAAGAGGATGACTGGTGACTTTGATCCCTTGACTTTTCCTCCCTAAACTGATATTTTTTTTAAGTTTAAATAAAGTATTAAATAGATTGCAATGAAACATTAAAGCATTTACTACGAATTGCAAGAATTTAAAGTTCCTCCAACTTTTTCTCCAGTTTTTCCTTGTGTTGAAGTTTTAATTTGTTCAAAGCTTCAATGTATCACCGCAGACTGTAACTCCAAAATGAGTAACTTTTTCATAAGCTTTATATTTTCTGATGTGCTGTAGTCACTGAATGCTCACATGTGACTGCACTAAACTAAGGGGGTGAACACTTTAAGCATTTTATTTGCTTAATGTGAACATTTTTTAGCAGTGTCTCAGTATGTTGGCTTTAGTTCAAAGCCTAAATAGAGCCACATAGAGCATGCTAGCACATAGTGTTGTTATGAAAGGTATTCTCTTTTTGTTTTTACTTTACATTTACTTTACATTCTTTACGCTAGAATTTGAAAATAGACCTCCTTCAGCAGGTGTCCTCTCTCTACACTAAACCTCTCCCACCAAACACAGGCATATGCACCTGTTTGATATGGACTATAAATAAGTCAACGCTGGGCTTTGACTTTATGTGGAATTTAATGTCCGTTATCCCCAGTGAGGGTCCATTGCTCCATCAGATATATGGATAATTATCCATAAAGTCATCTAAATCCTGAAAAAAGAGCCTAGAGGATGTGTGGCAGACTTGTTCCCTTTCAGACCTCTTCAGTTATATGCTGAAAGAGTATTATGTCCAGTGTCGACAAGAAAACCTTCTGATTTTAGACTTTGTCTATACATGTTTTAAGGCACCAAAAAAATACTTACTTCAGCATGTGTGAAATAAATAAGTTTTTAGGTATCTTTGTAAATCATAGATGCTATTGTTGCCAGTGTTTGATTATTAGTTACATGTCATTGGACTTTAGCTGTGATTCAGATTTTGTTGTCTTATACTATTGCCGCTGGTCAGTTGTATGGAGTAAGTCCTGCTTGCTTGTTTTTCTGGGCTGTCACCACATAAGAAAAATTAGCCGTGTATTGAGTGGTGGAGGAGTGTAGGAGGAGGAGGTGGATGGGAGATGAGAGGGAAAGCAGCATGTCATAGGAAGAAAGAAAAGCACAGGGATCCCTGCTATCACGCAGCATAGTTTCAGATGGTAGAAATTCACACATTGCTTTATTACTTACGAAGCACACATAGCGCTACGCATCTGTGTACACATATTGTAAATACAGGCATAAATGCTATCTTCCAGAAAACACTCCATTTGCTGTCGAGCTTGAACTTCCTAAATGGCAACTTTACAGAAGACACATTCAGTAATGCTCTTGAAATATACACTGGTCTAAAATTAATTTTATACCACTGACATTACAGTATGCAGTGTAGTTATAATTGCTGAATTTCTCCCTCAGTTTTAAAATTTCCTGAATACTAGGGAGAGTTTCACAACTCCGCAATAGCTTGTGTCAATTTGTCCTCATGAATGGTTTTCCCTGCAGCCCTCCTTTAGGCCCAACATAAGACTTTGTGGGATGACTCATCCTTGCTCGTTTTTTCCCCTCTCCCCATCTATTAACCCATCCATTTGCCACCTGTGCCTCTGCTGCTAAAGAGCCAGTGACCTATACCTATCTTCTCTTGCTGCAGCCCCTGTGACCTTTGTCTGCCCCACCCTCCCTCAAACTGTTCTGTGGAGGAAAAGGTCAAGAGAGCAGACACAAAAGCGATGTCTCATTTAGCTGGCTACCCAACCTTTTCCCTATTAGATCAAATTTGTCTCTGACTTACAGACACTGTGGAAATGGTACACATTCATTTTTTTATTTTCTGTTTTTTAAAGTCTGGGCAAGAACTTTCAGTATTTGTTATATAAAACTGAAATATAAGTAAAAAGTTGAATTATTGTGTTTCATAGTGTGCTACTATTAAATGCCACTCTGGTGGCATTGCCCTTGAAGTCCGTCATAAGGAAATCTAAAATCACTTAGTTAATTACAGCAAACCCACTGTAGCTCTTAAAAAAGTGGCCCATGCTATTAGAAAATTAAAGTCACCAGCAAGTGACTTTTTACTTTTTACAATATGATTATTTATGCTCTGCCGAAGCCTCAGGCTGAGGAGTGACAGGGTTGTCAGGAATGAGATTACATTTAGTGTCATAAGCGCATTAGATGGCAAGCTAGAGAAAGAAAGAGGTACACAGATACAGAACAAACAATCAACAGGGAAGGCAAACAGACAGGCAGAAAATTATGTGTAGATAGACAGAAACCTAACTAGGCAGTTAGAGAGGATGCAGACATTCTCATGTTTGTCGTTTGGAGCTCCCTGTCACCTCAAAGACCGCACGTTCCCCATCTCATCTTTGTCATGGCTGCCTGGTGTGGTCTTGGGGAGGAGTGCTGAGTGACTCAGTGCTTCCAGGATGACGCACATCTAATGGATCAGAACTTGCAGCATCACAGTGATCCAACTGCATTAAACACCCCCGTGGCTGCCAGAGACATTTCTTACATTTCTCTAAAAATAAGATTAGGGACATATGAGGGTACCAGAATTACCAAAGAAAGAAAATTCCTTCTGACAAAATAAGTACTTTCTATTATTTAGAAAGAAATGAAGCAAAATAGGGAATGACCTCTGTTTTAGACCCTACTTTTTAATAAATAAGTTAACTAGAATAATTTGTTTAATTCATGCTGATTTTTGTTGACATGTCAAGTTTACTACAGATATATGAATAAGTTGTTTTAAATTGGTAAATGCTTTTCTATTTAAAACACTTTTTGGCACTGTGATGAGTGGCTCAACTCAAACTCAACAAATTCATAACATAAAATCAAGACTATGGCACTCTGTGTCTTTTTGTCTCTGAAAAGCACATCTACAGAAGGAGAGAGGTAGGGAGATCTGAAGTACTGTCTTTGGTCTGTTAATGTACATAGTATTCAGTTTTAAAAAAGCCAATATGTAATTATGTCTCCCAGATGAAAGTTGGGAGATGTGGTTTTGACCTTGTTGTTGCCACCACTGCATCTGCTGTAGAGATTTGTAATTTTGTGACAGATTTTGAGAGGCTTTACCAATATTGGTAGGTGTATATCCCTGAATGAGTAGTAGGTTGTGGTTAAATTTGAGCTCTTTGTGCTGTGTGTGTTCAACATTACACACAGCGCAATGGGCAGCATGTTTCAGCGAAGCTAAAACGTGATTTAATTATCAAAGCATGTAATTAATGGTTTCAACTAGCTGGTGTTTAACCAACTAGTGACTTAGTGGCCAGTCACATCCCTCGTAAATGATGTATTTTGTGATACCATGAAATAAACAATAGAGCAGGATATGAAACGATAGATGTTTTTAATTCATCATCCAATACATATTGTCATTTCGTATGTGTGAGCATTATAGTATTGTTTGAATAACCTATTTACTCATGGGCTTGTAAATGTCTCACCTTCACCTGCTTCACAATAGTAAGTACTGTGTTTTAAATCACATACTTTCGTACTTACCACTCACTATCATAAGTATATGTGTCACAATAAGAAATATTGCTACATACAGTGCATTAAGAGTACCTGAATGGTGTACTCGTAATGGTCAAAAATTTCAGTAGGGAACACTGTACAAATCTCACTTGGACCACCAAACAAAGGTACATTATCAAAACCTATGGCGTTGCAATTGTTAGTTAGTCAGCCTTTTCCCACAGAGTTACACATTATGTGGCATTTCCTTTGAAAATTTAAAAGAATATTATACAGAATGTACTGTACTGGAGGAGACATGTAGTTGTTTTTCTTGAAAGATTGTTCCTTTTCTTAGTATTTTATGGCTATTTTTAACTTATTTTATGTGTTTTATCTTGTATAAGTTGTATTCTGTTGTCTGTTTTGTATTCGTGCCGCTGTTGTCTTGGCCAGGGCACCCTTGTAAAAGAGATTTTTAATCTCAATGGGACTCCCCTGGTAAAATAAAATTTAAATTAAAAAAAAAAAAAAAATGTATTTATGTATTTTCTTATTGGTAATAACCAGAGGTCCCCTGTACTGTAGTGCTTTACATACTTGCTTTACAAGCGAAAGGTCCTTGGTTCAATTTCAGGTAGGGACACAAGCCCCTCTCACCAATGAGGCTTGTATAAGGAAGCGCATCCGGCATTAAACCTCTGTCCAGTTACCATTGCAGCTTATCTCACTGTGGTGACCCCTTGGGAAGAATACAAGGGAGCAGCCGATGGTACATTTTTTCATCGGTCGATAACCTGCCATCTTTACTGTAGAAGAATTTAGTATTATGAGTGCAAATGTTCAAAAAATGCTATAGCTGCCATGGTCATGGTCAAGTGTTGCCTCAGTGCTAAAAAGGTCGCATCTTGCTGTGTTTGATTCTAGACCACTTCATTCTATTGAAACTCATGCTCAACATATTGGCTTGACAGTTTGTTGTCTTGACAAATAATTAGCTAGTCTGCAGCACACTGAATACCTAAAAAAACATACCTGCAAACAGAAATCCCAAATTGAGAGGTACCTTGAATGGCTGGAATTTGACCTGAAGATAGCTTCAGTGGTGTTGCCATCACTTCGTAGTCCACTCTCCCTGGAGTGAGTTGAGCATTAAGAGAATTTCCCAGTGGGGACTGATTAAGTATCACATTATTAACATTTAATATTTTCTTGGTGCAGGCTTTGTATGCCGTATGTCAGTTGCTCTGTGGAGCTGAAACTGCCTCCTCTTCTCAGCCTGTCTCATCTATACATCAGCAGATCTGAGTCACACTGAGAGATGGTGTGGGAGTGAAAGGATCAGTAGAGATGGGGCTGACTGATTCCCAACCTCTGCTTCATAGGGTGGACAGGTTATTATTGCAGCAACCTCTGTGGTGGAAGATGGATGATGATGGTTGTACTCCTCCTAAAATTGACCTAAATAAAGAGGAGCTGTCGCATAATGTTTTATTTTGGCGGGAAAACACCTCCTTACTGTGCTTTTTAGAGACTCACAAGGTGCAGGATTAAGTGCCAGCTTTCCATGTGTAGGCATTGCTCTATAACACAACTTCATGTTTTTTAAAAAATGTTTTCTGACTGTCTTTTGACTTCCATAACTGACCAGGTATTAGATATGGTCTCAGGTTTGTTCTGAATGTGCTGTTGTCACTCGTGTCATGTTTGTGCTTCTAATTGCTGATTAGAGGAGTCAGCTCAGTGGGGACCATCTGCTAAGCCAGGTTTCAGATCCGTTTACCCCCACTGGGATTCTGTTTCCTGGGATGGGACAGCCACACAGTGTCCCTAAAACACATCACCTCCACAGCCCGCCACTTACTGCTCACACTTTCCATGAGATCATCAGGGGATGATCACATGTGATGTAAGAGACACAAGAAAGAAAGGAGGGAGAGAGGGAGGTTCCTGTGTTATAGGGCAGGGATAAAGTAAAATTTTTTTTACTTGAATTAGTTATACTTGAGTTGGTTGAATCACATGTCTTTTTTTCCACATAACTTTTAGGGGTTTGTGGGGAAAATCTAATTCTAGTCTTGGATATAAACACTTTATGGCTTTGTTACTGAGGCTCTCTGTCTTTATCAACCAAACTAGTATTGTAGTTCTTCTCTTCTCTTCTCTTCTCTTCTCTTCTCTTCTCTTCTCTTCTCTTCTCTTCTCTTCTCTTCTCTTCTCTTCTCTTCTCTTCTCTCAGTGCAAGGACACAGCTGCATTTGACTGCATGCATGAA
>VUQH01032914.1:6929-19735 GCA_015106775.1 Etroplus canarensis | reverse complement strand
ATAGCGACTAACTAATCCCATTTTGATCCAATACGTGTGTGCGTGCGTGCGCGCGCGTGTGTGAGGGAGAGAGAGAGAGAGAGAGAGAGAGAGAGAGGGAGGGAGAGAGGGAGGGAGAGAGGGAGGGAGGATTGATCCGCGTCTGTTAAAATCTTGTTCTGGTTTTTCTTGGAGTAAGGTTTGTGCCTGCCGACGCGCCTCTCCTGTGCAGCCCCCCCCCCACCCCCCCGCCTTCAAGAAGAGCTTTTTCTGAAAAGAAACCTTGGGATTTTTTTGAAAGGGAGAAGAATCTGCATAAATACCAGTAAAGTGGATAAAAGCGCACGGCTGGATTCTTTTTTGCGTTCCCTCTTTCGTTTCCTTCTCTGGTGGCTGAATGAAACAGGGAGACAGATATATGGGAGAGAGGAGCTGTGCAGGTTTTGCACTGCTGGTCGATCTGTCAGTGAGATTTTGAGTAAACATGTTTCCAGTCCTCTCGCTTTAACTTTTTATTTCTTCCGAAACTGGTGAACTCGACTCCTCTCTTCTTCCACCGCGGAGTTCGTCTTTTTTCTCGGAACGAGGAGACTTTGGTGTTTTTTCCCCCTTCAGAGAAACTACTTAAACTTTCTACGTTTGAGAAAAAATAAATAAATAAAAAGATCGGATTGCATTTTCCCCCTTCAAACATTTTGGAGGTGATGTCATCGTGCTGTGTTTTGGCAGGTATTGTGTCAGGAGGGCGCAGAGAGGACTGCTGCAGCCAGGCGGCAACCAGCGGCTGAGGAAAGCGGGGAAGTCCGGAAAATCAGGTGCAAAGTGCGGCTGTCATTTCCTCGCTGTGTCGCGGGTGGCTGAGTCCGCCACCCATTCACAGCTGTTCCCATCATCTCCAGCCACCCCTCCCTTCCTCATCTTTCTTTCCCCTTTATTTTCCCCTCCCATTCTCATTCAGCGTTTTCCATATACCCCTCTGAGCTGGACCACTCCGGGACCTTATCAGCCACTTTGTCAAACACTGTTGGACGGTGTCACCTGAGCCGCAGACCCGTTGAGACAGCGTGGGGGCGCAGACATGACCGTGCCCGCCTTGCATTACCCTGCGCCCGCAGAGCAACCTTCTCTAGGTCGCAGTTCGCTCAATCAGCCAGCCCAGGTATCTTACCTTCAACAGCTTCTGACCTCGCTCTGTTGGGACTAAACTTGCCTCCTGCTCCTGTCCGTGGCGGGGCAAACAACCCTTTCTCACCTCACCAACTACATAACTCATTTTGGAGCCCAGGAGCCTGTTGTTAACGTGGAAACGTTACGCATTGAATTACACAAAGATTACGCACGCACAGCATCTGTTAACGCAGCCGAGCATCACTGTGAGGGTCAACAGGGTCGACTGGAATTGGCTATCTGTAACACGTGAACGCGCTTTCACCTGTTCCTCTCCTTCTCGGGCACGCGCAGTCAGCGTTTAAAGTCCTAACCCTCTGCTCCCCGCCCATCCGTTCTTCCCGGTCTGGACAGCTGTTAGAGGTTGCCCGGCGGTCACAGTGGCACAGTTAACCCCAGCTTCACACCCCGCCTTGCCCGTGACCGCACGTTTACCCACGCCGGGAGAACCGGGGCACAACGCCGCCGATGCCAACAGGAGTGTCCGCTCACTCTTTGACTCTGCACAATATCCATCGGATTCAAAGCGCAGAGGGGGACTCTCCGGACTATCGGACTGGCTCAGACCGAGCGAGGAGACTGTCTCTAGGACAAGTTCCATAGTGGAGGGGGGAAGCGATGTGGTCCCTTCTTTCCACGCTGACCGTCTTGTAAGTCCCTTGAATCGCTCTATCATGAAATAATCTTGTTTGTCTCTTCAGGTCTTATTGTGTTTTTTAGTTGTTTAAACTAGTTTCCGCATAGGCTTTGCTATGGATGAAGAGGATGTGGTAGATTGCGGTGTGTTTAGCGATTACATCACTCCTCATCAGTCCCCACTGAAAACTTGCCATAGAGGGCCCTGTTTTGATTGGCTGACTGTTCAGGGTCACTGGGTCAGAGTCAGGGCCTTGTAACTCATAAAACCTGCCATAAACATCTCCATCACCATCTGCACTTACTTCAGGGATGGCCAGGCTGGCTTAGAAAAGACCATTTCCCATCTCCAAGAATACGTTATTTTTCCTATTGAAAATATTTCAGAAGTTGAGTCAAATAACATGAGCTTTATCTAGTGGGATAGGAAAATGATTAAGTGCCAAGAGCAAATCTAAGGGAGGAGGATATAGGCTCAAAGGGCTTGAGTTTAACCATTGGAGGTGTACCTTGTTTAAGGTCAAATTATTTATTTTTCTTTCTTTGTGTTGGCTGTGTTCTCCCAGATGGCAGTCGTCTCCAAATACTTCTCATTCCTTGCACAACCTGGACAGGGTGTATGCTGCTGCTGGTGGTGTGTTCCTGATTCTCTTTCTCTTTGTGTGTCTCCCTCACCCTCTCTCCACCTACCCAATGAACTGCCTACATCTGTCTTCCTGACTTGCCTATAACCTTTTTTCCATAGATACTTTCTCAGATAAAACAACTATGAATTAATAACTGATGAATGATGGCACCCCTGGCAGTATCTGAAGAGGAGCAGTCTCACTGTTTAGTCTGCTGGTTTTAGTTTAGGTCTCCTTCAGCCAGTCATCTCTCCAATCATCTCTGTCTCACTTGTCAATCTTACCACAGCTCAATTTCTTCATCCACATGCTGTTTTTACCAACTTACTCATAAGTCTTTAACCAGTGAAAAAAGCGAAGGGCTTATATCCACAGCAACCTGTTACCGCTCTTCTCCTAAAGCCACAGAACAATGTCTTGGCCCTCTGGTTTTCTTACTATGGCTCCATCATAGGCCCCATTACTGCCAATACTATTCACACACCCACTAGCTGAACCAATATTCTTAACTCAGGCCTGCTGCAGAACATCTGAGACTCTTTGCACTATGCTGAAGCCCACTGCGCTAGTGTTGGCCTACCACGTTAACCACTGCTACACACGACTGAAACCACTGCTCTGTGCTAAGTCCCACCAGGTCGACCACTCTCACTCTGCGCTGGTGCCCAGTCCTCGATACTGAGGCCTGCTTGTCTAACCACAGCCTCCATATGGTAGATCTGTTGGGACGCAGGTTTATGATGTCAGACCATTGCTTGCTTTGGCAGCTGGCCAAGGTGCACCGGGCTTCCCCTCTCTCCATACCTCCTTCTGTCTTTACTCTCCCCAACTTTCACTCTCCTATCCTCTCCTTTTCTCATCCCTCCCCCATTCCTGGCTGATCCTGGCTCCCTCTTTCCTCTCTCCTTCTTTTTCTCTGTGGCTGGCATAATATGGAGTGTCTGTGGTTTTTGTGGGAGCGAGAGAATCCAGTGCTGAGGCACTTTTCCTACAGTGTCCTCGGCGGCAGTGTAGCCGTGGTGTTTTAACAGCTGAGAGTCCTCACAATGCACAGGCGCTCAGGTTTTTTCGCCTGCGCAGGCAAAATGTGAGGGCCAATGCTCTACTGCATTTCTCAGGATGTCTGCATCTATTAAGCTACTCAGGAGTCAACAGCCATAAGAAACTAATATTTAGAAAGAATGCAAAGAGAAAGGAAAAATGGGTTTTGATGGTGTGTGTGTGTATATATATATATGTGTGTGTGTGTGTGTGTGTGTGTGTGTGTGTGAGGAAGTAAGCAGTGGCACGTGCTACTATGTGCATGAGTTGAACACCTCTCCTCTTTCCTGTAATTTATCTTTTTGTCTACTTCTCACATCAGTCTACACTGTGGCTACATGTCTGTCTCTCATTTTGAGATGCATAACCTTGTGTTCTTTTGAGCGTGTCTCCTCCACTTCACATCTGTTCATCTGCCCATTCTTTCTGATTTTATCTCTCACCTCTTTTATTCTCTGTCAGCCTTCTTTGGCTTTGTCCCTCTTTTATTCAATCTCAGTTCACCTTCCTCTGCCCTGCACTCTTCCTCTGCCTTTGTGTACCTCTGTCTCTTCTCCTTGTGTTCTCTCTCTCTTGCTCTCTCTCTTGCTCTCTCTCAGCAGAGTGTAGGTCTTTGCTTTGGCCCAGCTGTCAGCTGTTTGCTGCTTCTCCTGTACACACACATACACCATGCGCACATCTGCACATCTGTGTGCATGCCCATGGCAGTGTGGAGGAGTCATCTCACTAACCCTAAACATAAAGGGAGATAGGAGGCAGGCAAGGCTAGGAATAGGTAGAGTGGACAGAGAAACTGTGAGGGAGAGATATGTTTGAGGAGAGAAAGGGAGGAGAGCAAGTAAGAGAGAGTGGAGCAGAAGCAGAGACGAGGCATGCAGGGAGATAGTATAAGATGAAGTGGGGAAAGACAAAATTCGTAGAATTGCTTTTCAGCCCACACACTTGGTTCTGAACTTCATCAAGTCCTCAGTCACTAATTTAGAGCAGTTCAAGGACTGCCAAAGTAGATTTTGCGCAACACAATCACTCCCTTACTAAAGCTGTAAATAATGTTCGATACATGCAAGGTCAAGGTCTAACGTTCAATTAAGCAATGTGATGAAGTGAGAATTATGATTGTAACTGTAACCAGGTGTTTAAATCAAAATGGTCTTAAATGTTTAGCTAGATGGATAACTAATAAGTAATAATATACAAAAGTATATTTTCATATGTACGGTACTCATTAGCACTTATTAATTCTGCCCACTGCATCACCGCCAATTGATTCCTTCATAAAATATCTTTCCACATGCTTTGGTCGCTCTTGTTCCCATTTATTCATCTCTAAATTAACCCCAGTCCACTGCTCTCAAAAGCCACATCAAAGTAGCTTGTACACCTGTAGTCCAACTCAGCTGTCTACATACACGGAGCAGCCAAATATGCCAGACTACTCCCTTAAATGTCCAAACCAAAACATGTTCCAGTTGTCTTGGCATGTTTGCCATTTTGCTACGGTCCAATCAGGTCATTTGCAGGCCAGATTTTGGTGTGGCAAAAGTCACAGACGGGTCAGAAAGTGGGTTCGGACAGAAGGCTGGTAGCATTACAATAAACACTGCTCTGGGTGTTGTCTGTCTGCTGATCCCTGGACATCTGCCTGTCTGTATGTCAAGTTGCTGTGCCAGCAGCACACCCAGCACTGTGAGTAATGACCCAATAAGGACATGAGATGTTGAACAGAAAGAATGGCAAAGAAGAAAGAGATGGAAATGATGGTGTCATGCCTGACTCTTCCAAGAGTCAGTGTTGCTTTTGTTTTTTTTTAAAAACTCATCTGTTTTATATTTTTTCAGATGTATCCAGATGTTGCTGGTGATGTGCAATCCATTACAGGTGAGAATCAGCAGGCATGACAAAGAGTGATTGTACAGCATGAAAGTTGTATATTGATTTTTACTTGTGGGATGGTGTGGGTGTTCCAGCAGGTACTTGGTGTGGATGGAGTCAACTTCAGTGTGCATGTGGAGAACCAGACACATGTGCGAGACACCATGAGTCGGCGACACCACCGAGTCTACCAGCTCTACAGCCGAACCAGTGGCAAGCATGTCCAGGTGCTGGGACGCAGAATCAGTGCCAGAGGAGAAGATGGCGACAAATATGGTAATACACACACACAGACAAATAAACGCAGTGTAAAACAGGCAAGCACTTAAAAGGTATATGTGTGTGAAACTGAAAGATGCTTACTTGCACATACATGCTCACACTATCTAACGGCTGCAAGTACAAAGACTTAAAGGTTGACCAAGTGCATGCATGAATGGAGACAGAATGCAACTGTGCAGGCACACTCACAAAAGCACACACATATGTCTCCCCAGGCTTTGGCAGAGGGGCAGTGGAGCTTGTCTTTGGAGTACAAAGACCTCATCGACTGGCTGCTGACTCAATGATTCACTAGAAAGAAAAAGAAAGTGAGAGAGAAAGACAGGGGCAGAAAGAGAGAGAAAACGAGAAGTTGTGTGAAATAAAGTGTGAGTTAGAGGGAGAAACCTGGCAGGTAGAGTAACAGACAGAGTGTTAGAAACTCATCTCCTTCATCGATTGCTCCATTGATTTTGCATCCTCACTGTTGTCTCCTCTGGATTTAAAACAGCCCCCCCCCCAATCCATCCTCCAACACTGTCCATCCCCCACTTCCTCCTCTGTCTGTAATGATGGCTAACCCATTCTTAAATCATACTGAATCAATGGGAAGAAGAAAGCCAAGCCATAAAACTGGAGTTCACATTTCTGGATGTGGTTCAGCAGCACATCCTTTCCATTCACAAGCATGTCAATTCGCAAACACACCATGTAAAGCCAGGGACTGAACAACAGATGCAGAAGCTTGTGAGGTTTTTTTTTTTTTTTTTTTTGACAAAAACTACCTGAAAGAGGGAAAATCCACATAGAACTGACCAACCAGGGCATCAAGGTATTACACAGAGGAACCAAGAGCAGAGAGAGAAGAAATAAAGTGAGTGCATGAAAGTATAAACATTAAATGAAAGAACAGAAGGGAGATGAGAAAAGAGTTGGGGGAAGAGAGACGAAGAGGCAAGAGGGAGGGAGGTATTGATTTCTCTTGACCCCTTTGTTGACTAAGGTCAGGTAGGAACCGTTTTAGGGATTTATTTTTAAACAGGCACAAACGCTCTCTAAAGATGTGTAGTTAGTGATGCTGTGTTGCCTGGAAGGATGAACACACATGCACCTGCAAGCGCACGCACACACACACAGGGGCAGAAGTGCATATACACACACCTTAAAACAACAATATCACAGACATTCTGTCTGTTTTCCAGCTCCGCTGTGCTCACCGTGCTCCATCTATTCTTTGTCGTTATCTTTTTTACAAGGCCCATTTGTGGTCAGCAGACTCACATCCATGTGTGTGACCAGCCTTATCTGACAACCATCTGTCCAGCCAGAGACATTTACATCTGTCTGTGATTTATCAGTGTGTTTAATAGCAACTATGAATCCCAAAAGTGTGATTCAGTATGAATGCCTTATCCGGTTTAAAGAGCTGGTTTACATTTAATGACGGCCAGTAATCTATGCTGCTTGGCAGCAGGTCTGTCAGTGTCAGCTTGAATGTTCTTGGCTAGGCTGATATGCAAAACTCAACAAGCCCTAATTTTTGGGACACCTTTAGCTTTCTGTCTTGTTATTGGTGTGGAATAATATAATAAAGCTTTGAAAGTATTTAAACATGAACTATATACAAATACATAATATCTCAACACTATCTGTGGCTCTAATGTCTGTCTACCCCTTTGTATGTCCCTTCACAAGCCCAGCTTGTAGTGGAGGCGGATACCTTTGGTAGCCAGGTGAGAATCCGGGGCAAAGAAACCAATTTCTACCTGTGCATGAACCGTCGTGGCAAGCTGGTAGGAAAGGTGAGACTTCTTCCTTTAGAAAAATGTTAATCCAGAATATCTTCTTGCATTTTTCTGACCAGCCTTTCTTTGTTTTTCTGTGTGTGTGTGTGTGTGTGCGTGTGTGTGTGCATACACCTGTGGTTTCTCTGCTCTCTCAGAAGGCCAGTAATAGAAGTGCAGACTGTGTCTTTGTGGAAAAGGTTCTAGAAAACCACTACACAGCTCTGATGTCAGCACGCTATTCAGGCTGGTATGTTGGCTTTACTAAAAGAGGGCGTCCTCGCCGTGGCCCCAACACACTCCCCAACCAGCAGGATGTACACTTCATGAAACGCTTCCCACCTGGAGAGCAGCCTGACCTCACCACTCCTTTTCGCTTCACCACCGTCAGCAAGAAGGTCAAGAAGGTGCGCGCTACTGGGCCTCGCTAGCTGTGGCTAACTCTAGCACTCACTGTCTTGTCATCCACAGCCTTTACCTGAGCCTGCCAATGGCTAACCCAATCATCCCTTCTATCGCACACGACTGAACACCTCCCTTTGTTGGGACAAACATTGACCAGAATATTGATGAATCATTCCTGGGGTTTAGCTCTACACTTTTTTGCCACTATAGCCCCCCTAGTTAATGATCATTCCTCTCAGTTTTAGTTCTCGTACTGGACCAACTGAACAATAATTGTTCCTTGCTGAAAGCTCTTTGGACCTGGTTTGCTTTCCTTCATTGTCCAGATATACTGACAGAGAACCTGAGGGTAGCCAGGGTCTACAAAGGCCTTCGCTCCACGACCACAAGAACCGCAAAGCCTTTGTGTCTCCTGTTCTGGACCAGCTGTACAATGTCAAGTATGGGATTACAACTGGACCATAGAAAGTGGACAAGGGTGGGAAAGACTGACTGAACAAGAGAGTGGGTGCTTAGACTGCAGAAAAAGGGAAAGAATGAAGGAGAAGGCAGAAAATTAGTGGAATGGACCAAAGGGATATTTTGATCTGCTTAGATCAAATGGACCATGGACATAATTGACTGTTGACATGTGTCACTTATTTGTCTCACTGCTAAAATATTGGGATCCTGTGAGACTATTGGATGAATGGCCGGATGGATGATGAAATGACTGAGGGAATGTTCGAGTGAGTGACTTACTGAATAATTGCATGTTTGCAAGAAGTCAATGAGAAAATGTTGTTAGAGTGCGTGTGTCAGTGAATGAGTGAGTGCAACAACCATGAGTGAAGCTGGATCACGGGGGACTCTGGAAAGGGACCATTTAGTTCCTGCATGAACCTGTGACAATTCACTGCAGGGACTGAAGCTTTAGGAACTGGAATGTATAAAATCAAGCTGCACCAAAAACAGCCAGCAGAATCACAGCAAACCAAACCAACAACCAACCAAAGACAACTGGAAGACAACCTTCTTCATGACTACCCCCATGCCCTACCCCCCTCTCTCTCTCCAGGACACAACATCCTCAGCCTTTAGGTGCAGTGGGTGATGAGTGCAGGGGTAAGCCTGCCGGGGAAGGTGCCTTTTCTTTTAGCACTGCTATAGAAACGACCCAGGGGATGATGCTCCCATGCGATATCATGGATACAGAGTGCTGCTACCAGGACATTCAGTGGAACAAACCAAAGTCTCATGCATAAACACAGGAGAAAAAATATTAAAGGGAACAATTTATTGAAAGTTCTATATATATTATATATATAAAAGAAGACAGAAACCCTAAATAAGCAATCTTACTATGATGGTTACTATAATTATTATGATAAAATTATTTCATTTATTTATTTCAGCTCTGTGTGCAGCAGTCTTTCTCGACTCAGTAAACCTTACAGAAACATTGTCTTTGTCTCCCATCCTCATTGAACTGCTTCTTTGCCTGCTCTGATGTGGTGATCTGGTTTTATGAAAACCATTGTTTGAAAAAGTATCGATTGTAAAAGATTAATTATTCAAGTAATTTATTTTGCCAAATGGCAAAAAGTTGCTTGTTCCAGCTACTGTAATACAAGGGTTCAGTAGCTTTCTATGTTTTATATCATTTTGACCAGAAGTCCCTCTTTATGTGAGACTGCACAGCATTTCCACCCCTTGTCCCCCTGTCCCATATCTTGAGATAATGTCCCACATTTTGACTGGTTGTACAGGACATAAACTCTTCTAAAGTCTGGCTTTTACCTGATGCATGTGAAGAAAGCAGGGAAGGCCTTTTCTATAGTAACATGAAGGTTAGCCTGTCTAATGCTATATCAGTTAGGGAACGTCACCAAAAGGTCACTGACTTTGTGGATTTTGGTGAATATGATGGAAATTAACATAAAAACGAATCAGCTTTAAGTATTTAGAAATGGAGTTTTTCTCTCTTTTGCTAGTTATTTTTAAATTTTGCATGAGAGAAAACATGGCATGAAGTGACATAGTAAATGCATGTGTCATAATTGGCTAAAAATTGCTAAAACTATCAGATATGACTCAAAAGGTATACCAGTCTATGGATGTATCCTTATTGAAGTCATGAGACCGTAAGATCAAATTCAAGCTTCCTTTTATCCTTATTGTATTTACTTTGCGAGAGTGTTAGAAAAGTTGCACTTAAATATATTTGGCCTTTACATGCTAAATGTCAATCTTCACAGTTTAATGTATTTTTAAGTGAGGCATGACAATTTTAGACTACTCCCCAGCATTGCTAACGTGTCCAACACTGTTCCACACAAAGACAAGGCCTGCCCCACATTTAGCTTGTTGGGATGTGGTCACCCTAACTTATTGCCTTTTTAGTTTTTGTACTGATAGAAAACAAGTAATCTCAAGACATCACCTTCAGTTGAGAAATATTAACAGGTGTTAGGTTTGGGTAATATAATTTTGTATTAAACAATAACAGAATATACATTTGGCCACCATCAGTCAGGTCTCATACTATCACTTTTTATATTTGTGGTAGATCTTTGTGGGTAATGCTGTAACTCTAAGCAAAGCAGGGTTTGTAGCATGTGACTTAATATTTTAAGCATTTAACCTATAAGATAAAATAGATGGCTTACAGTTAGGTCCATAAATTTTTTTGTTGCACCTTTTTTTTTTGTAATTTTTCCTCTATACATCACCACAATGGATTTTCAATCAGTCAAAATGTGACCAAAATGCAGACTTTTAGCTTTAATTTAAACACTTTGACAAAAGAATTGCATTGACTGCTTTGGAACTAGAACCATTTTATACACAGTCCCCCATTTTCAGAGGCTCAAAAGTAATGGGACAATTGACTGACAAGGAATTCCATTGTTATTCCATGGCAAATGTTGAAAATGAACAACTAAAGGTCTGGAAGACCATAGAATACAAGTGAAGTGGATGATCACAGAATTCTTTACTCGGTAAATACAAAAGCCCTCTCACATCATTTAGCCAAGTCAAGAACATTCTTGAAGAGGTAGGTGTATCATGTCCACAAGTTTACAATCAAGTGATACTTTTATGAATGTAAATTCAACGGTTTACAATGGGGTGCAAACCAATTACTTTTAACAGGAAGGTCAGTTAGATTTTGCCAGAAAATATCTAACAGAGCCTGTCCAGTTCTGGAAAAAAATATGTAGACAGATGAATCCAAGATGTACCAGAAAACTGTAAAGAGGAAGTTGTGTAATGGGAAACGAACAGCTCATGATCAGAAGCATTCTACATCATCTGTCAAACATGGAAGAAATGTTATAGCATGAGCCTGTATGGCTGTCAGTGGAACCAGGTCATCAGTGTTTATTGTAAATGGGGCTGCTGACAGAAGTAGCAAGATGAACTCTAAAGTGGACAGGGATATACTCTCCGCTCAGATTCAGCCAAATGCTACAAAACTGATTGGATGTTTCTTCACAGTGCAAATGGAACCTAACCCAAGGCATACTGTAAAAGTAACCCAAGAGTTTCTCAAGGCAAAGAAATAGGATACTCTTCAATGGCCAAGTCAGTCTCTGGATCTCAACCCGTGCTTGCTTTCAACCCAAGTATGATTTTTAGGTACTGAAAAAAAAAAGTGAAGGCAGAGAGACCCACAAATGTGCAGCAACTGCAGGCAGCTACAGTAAAGGCCTGGCAGAGCATCACAAGGGAGGAAACAACATTTGGTGATGTTCCTGGGTTCTAGACTTCAAGCAGTCACTGAGTGCAAAGAATTCTTACATTCAAGTATATAATCCTTATATTATATATGTTTGTCCCATTACTTTTGAATCTATGAGACTATGTATAAAATAGCTATAATTAGTAAACATTTAATGCAGTTCTTTTGTAAAACCCCTTCAGTTAAAACTGAGTCTGCACTTTGATCACATTTTTACTGTTTGATTTAAAATCCACTATAGTAGTGTATAAAGGTAGAATTAGAAAAGGAAATGTGTCATTGTCCTTAAATATATGCACCTAACTGTATTCCACCCATTTGTAGGAGACAAATTTCATCATTTTTGAGTATTTCAATATAAAATTATGATCTAAAACAAATTTTATCCACACATTCTTCACTATATATATTCACATTCAAGCACAACAAAGGCATATTGTAAATGGACAGAAACACTAACTACAGGTTAACATTGCTTGATTGCACCATTATTCTGTAGAAAACTGCATAAAAGATTCAAAAAGTTCTCTGAGCAAATACCAAAGGCCATTTGTGGAATGCCACTCAAGAGCAAGAATCTGCCTCTTTTTCACAAGCCAGGTTTGGGAGGTACTGTGAAGTTCAAATCCAAGTAGAAATACAACAACAATTCACTGCCCAATCTAAAAGTTCTTTCACTGACATATTTCTAACAAAGTCAATGTGCTGGGACTTAAAAGCCTCAGCAGAACAGATTCTCAAGTTTTCATACTCAGTATGGGCTGAATTAGTCACTGTAGTTCAGACATTAAAATGCATGGAAAATGCATCTCTAAGATTTACCAGCCCAACACAAGAACCCTTTGAAACTGTTTTTAAAAAGTGCTGAGCATCAGTTGCTGTGCAGAAAGCAACAGTCACTTCCCCACTATAAAGTTTTGCCATCGATATACAGTTTGGAGGATCTGATAACCAGCAGCAGTAAGACAGAGTTTCATAGTTGCGTCTTTTCTCATCTTATCCCCATCCCTCCCCTTCCTTCCCTATCCTAGCAGGAGGTCACTGAAAAGATGTCACTGCCAAATGACCCAATCATGTCCACAGACACAAACAGCTGACTCAGGGGGGGGGAAAGGGTTGTACCAGAGGATTCCTGTTGCAAAGCAGCAGGAATCTGTGCTGAGGGGGTGGGGGTGGGGGTAAGGAGGAGACAGTGAGGTGGGGGGAAAGGGATAGGATAAAGACAAGAGAGTAGGGGGTGGCAGTGGAGGGGTGAGCTGTTCATTTCTGGAACGTTGCTCCAGTTCCACTCGGGAATGATGGAAATATTCC
>VUQH01032913.1:13317-37230 GCA_015106775.1 Etroplus canarensis | reverse complement strand
GCGATACCGAATGACAGCAGCATCAGGAAGAAGGAACACGAGAAGCTGGAGTAGTACCAAGGGCTCAGAGAAGAGCTCGAGAAGATGTGGAGGGTGAAGGTAACAGTGGTCCTAGTGGTAATCAGAGCACTAGGTGCAGTGACTCCCAAGCTAGGCGAGTGGCTCCAGCAGATCCCAGGTACAACATCTGAGATCTCTGTCCAGAAGAGCGCAGTCCTAGGAACAGCTAAGATACTGCGCAGGACCCTCAAGCTCCCAGGCCTCTGGTAGAGGACCCGAGCTTGAAGGATAGACCGCCCGCAAGGGTGAGAGGGGAATTTTTTTTTTTATATATATCTAAATACCACATTATTATATTTAATCAAATCCACTTATCCATTCATTTCTATATTTCATCATCATATAGTATCATAAATGAAACATGTGCAATAATAACTGTGTAATAACTGTGCAATGACCATTCAACCTCGATGCAACCTCTGATATATGACCATATTCTCTCCTCCTGCGGCTATTATAACTATACAATTGTATCGACTCATTGTACATAGGGTTTGTTACATTTTTATCTTCTTAACTAAACACATATCTCTATTAATATTTGTTTATTTATGCTTACTGAACTGGTGCCTGTAATGTGAATAATTTCCCCTTGGGATTAATAAAGTATTCTGATTCTAATTCTGATTACACAGTGCCACATGTGGTGAAACACAAACACAGCTTATCAGCTTGAACACCCCATACCGACCTTCAGGAACACTGATTGAGTAGTTATGATTTGGGCTTGTTTTGCAGCCACAGCACCTGGGAACTTTGCAGTCATTGAGTCGACCATGTATACCAGGGCATTCTAGAATCATATGTGAGGCCATCTGTCAAACAGCTAAAGCTTGGCAAAAATTGAACTGTGCAACAGGATAATGATCTCAAGCCCACCAGCAAATCTACTACAGAATTGCTAAAAAGAAAAAATCAAGATGTTGCAATGGCCCAGTCAAAGTCCAGATCTCAACCCAATTGAAATGTTTTGGTAGGAACTTAGGAGAGCTGTGAATATGCAAGTTCCTGCAAATTTTAATAAACGGAAGGAAATTTGTAAAGAAGAGTGGGCCAAAATTCTTCTGCAACAATATGAAAGACTGATAAAGTCATAAAGAAAATGATTTCTTCAAGTTATTGCCTCTAAATGTAGTTCTACAAGCTAATGAATCATAATGTAATGGCGTAATTCCTTGTTCATATGACTATGTTAGTTCAGGAATGAGTCGTACATGGGTCATATCTGTGATAGGAACAAATGGTCTATATGATTATTTAGTGGGTTGACATGTTAGAAAAAGGCTGTAACCAAAAGCATCACTGTTAAAGTAGTAAGAGTGAAAGTAAGACTGCAAAAAGGCAGTTAATGAGATTAAACTTTCTACAAAGTCCTGGAAAGCCGAGTCCAGCAGCAAATTTGGGTAACTATTCCCTGTAGGTTTATTACTGCTTGCACATTCATACTGCCACATTGACATTTCATGGCTTATAATTAAGATATTTTTATGAGATTGCATTTAAGGATTGCCTTACAGTACATTGCTAAATTCTCAGATGTCAAATTATCACAGCTGATTAACTTAAGCTAAAAGTATTCCCATGTAATAATATAATAACTATCATAAGAAAAACAAAATCTTGTGTATCTGAAAATTTCTTTTTACGAAATGGTACAAAATTAATGTTAAATTTTTTTGTTGATTTTTGTTTGTTAAGGCGACAAGTAAGAGTAAAAACGTTAAGGTAAGATTTTCTTTCTTCTCTGCACACTGTTAGAGTTTCTAGATCCCACTGTTGAACACAAAATGATGTAATAGTGAGCACAGGCTTATTTTTTAATTATTGAGGAATTAGAGGGTAACGTTGGTTTATTTTTGTATCCTGTATAATAAGGAAACATTTATTAGAAACAAGGCTTTGTTGGCATAACTGCTTTTCAGTAAATTCAAAAACCCAATACACTGAGATTCACAGACCCAAGATTTGATTAGGCTATTTTGAATGGCATTGGATGAATATTATGTTATTACCGTGACCAATTCTTTTCTTCATATAACTATAAAATTCCAGAGGGAGGGAGAAAGAGAGAGAGAGCATAAAAAGGGCCTTGCTACTATAACAATAAACACAGTAAAATCAACATTGCTAAAGGACCTAAGAGAAGGCTGAACACACAAAGAGTTATCCTCAGTTCAGACCACAGACACACTGCATGTGTTCAATGGCAAAATATTCAAAGTAGGCCTACTGTGGATGTTTCTGAGAAGAAATATACAATTACTCATGTTCAGGTCATGGCTGCATCATTAAAATTGGTCAGCACTTCACAAACAAAGAGTACTGCTGTACAGTGCAGATAAAAACACCTTGACTGATACCTAGAACAAACATATGTGCTATAATTCCATGTTTTTGTTTGGTTAAGGTCTGGTTTATAGCACTTCACAACAGAACTAGTGACAGCGGTCGTAATATTAAGACATTCAACTCTTAATATTTGCATGATCATCATTTCTTGAAAATTCTTTTAGAACTTCATTTAAGATCTGGCCTATGAGAGTATTTGGTGTGGCCTGTATCTTTCACTTATTTTTTCAAAAATTTTAAATCAATAAGCCAGTTTGAGTAATATACATGGATTGCACTATTTCTTAGACTGAAGCAATAAGTATATAGTACTGATCTCTAGCACACAGTACAGTGTAAACATTATCACGGTCATAATGTGCATAGTTCGTATGTAGTTTGGTATTGGGACAGAGCATCAGACTTGATTAGTTAGCATGTGCTATATAGGCTTAGATCATATTCTGTCAAGTTGAGAAAGTATTGAACAGATAGGTATCAGCGATCTTTTAGAACATTCAGAGCCTGATGATGTATTCTTTGTAAGGACATCAGACGGTTTTCTAAAAAAATTTTTTAGCCCTTACATGGCAAATATAAAGTTACTTGTCTGTACCATAGATCTAGATGATAGCTCATCACATGCCATCTTATTTACATAAACTTGTAATTTATGTGATGGGAGTGACTGGCACCTCTTTTGAAATCAGCCTTTTGTTTTGCTCAGGATAAGATTTGGTATTTAAGTAATCAAATTTGTTGTGTTTTTCTTGTGCTTGTTAAAGTGGGCTTTCCAAGGCAGAGCTGCTTCACTTTTAAGTTTGCTGTTGGATGAAAAAATGATCTCAGGTCATATAATCAGTCTACATCTTACCACGGCGGTCCTCACAAACACTAGCCCACAAGGGGGAAAGAAGGTCAGTGTTCAGTGTAAATGCACTTAACTCTTTGGCTAAACTTCTGCTGCATCCCTGTAGCTCTAGCCTCAAAGTCATTTTAGACACAGCTGACAGACTAATCTTGCCCCTCCCAGGCACTCAGTGAAATGACGCCTCCCCCTAAGACTTCAGATCCCAGCTCCGACTCTCTCTTTGTCCTAATATCTTTGCTCTCCTAACAGCACGACCAGAAATACAAACACACCGTGGCATATTGCCATGACGCCGGTGTTTTTAAGATCAAATGACTAGCCACATAAAAGCCGCATATCCATCCAAAGCCTGCGAACACATGTATGCGGGCACATACACAACCACAATGTCATGCACACACTCACACTACACTACAATGGCTGTCGCAGGGCTATTTCAATAATCCCCAGCATGTATGTTTAATGGTGAGGGCCCAACAGGAAATGATCGGCAAATGAAACGAAGCAGCGGGTTATTACGTACCACTCTGGTGTCAGCACAGGCCTCCTCACCATTAATTTTATTGTAACTCATTTCTGCGGCCAGAGTGGTGCAAGATTTAATGTTTCCATTCCCCAGTCCTGTTCTGCATGACAAATTGTTTTAATAAACATATACTGGGTCATAATAAAGTAATAATAATCTTACCAGTCACCTTATATCACTTCAGTTAAATTTTCCCACAAGCCAATGCTGGTTACATTGACAATTACATGGTAGCCAATCTTCAGCAAAGCAAACACAATGGGCAGATTTAATATAGTTTGTAAATATGATTAGTGTGCTGTCGCGTTATTGGAGTCTAGTATTTACATTTCTCTTCGGGCCTTTTTACTGTACAGGATCAGTATTAAATAAAGCTTTTGCTCTTTTTCCTTCCTGCTCTCGTTCTTCTACCAGAATGCCTCCCCTCGCTCCCCTTCACAACTTAATGAAAAACGTTGTTGACCGTTAATATTCCACGGATCAATCACCATTTTTAATTTTGCGGATAAATGTGCTATTGTGAAACCCTCAACGATCTCTCCCTTGTGCGTGTATGTTGTGTGTGTGTGTGTGTGTGTGTGTGTGTTCAAGTATGTATACTGTTTTTGTGTGTCTCCAGGTTGGTTTCTTGAAAGTGAAAGGGAGAGAATGTGTTCATGTAATGGCTCATGGTTATTTGCAGGGGCAATTTCATGCTACAATTCAATTATTGCCTAAATTTGTTTTTAGCTCCTGAAGTCATTGCGTCTACCTGCAATTTATTCAAGACACAAATATTTACTCTACAAAACAAAATCAGCATGCTTTTTGTGTGTGTTTAAATACAGGAGGGTTGCAGCAACATTATCAACTTGTGCAAATAATAGAAATAAATTCAAGCCATTATGGCCTGTTGATAGACAATTTTGATTGAATTGCCTTTTGGTACAGTAAAGGTTTGTGATACATTAATTCAAGCAGTAACTGCTTTTCCATATTAATGTATACTTTGTGACAAAGGATAGGCCCCCTAGCCTCTTAGCTCCTGTTAAGGGAACTCTTAATGCTACACTATACAGTGATACTGATAGGTGTACTCATAGATTGGTTAATCAGCAAATCCCTACTGCGACTGTCCAAAATATTGTGATAAAGGTGCCCAAAGGAGTGACGTTTTAGCAGCAAATTATTGCCCACTGACCATTAATCAGCATGCACTTAAGAGCTGTTAACAGTGACAGCCAGCCAAACATACAGCAACCAGTATGCTTGTAGTTTCACTTTATTATTATACAATGTATGACTGTTCAGTGACAATAAAGATTTATCTTATCTTATCTTATCTTATCTCTTATCAAGATTGTCATCTCAAGAAAACCATTAAACATAAATGACAATATAAGTCTAGGGCAGAAAAAACAAGGTGTATTTAGGGAAGCATTTTGGTTTGGTTTAAAATATCTAATTTGTTGAAGTTAGGGGACTTTGTTTTTGATCTTTGCTAAACTTTTGTTGAAAGTTATGAAACAGCTATGGTCATGCCTAATAAAAAGACAACTTTAACTTCCTGCAGTGTTAACATTTGTTGACCCAGCCATCAAACCTGACCTACTGTACATGAACTTCACTTTCTTAAAATCTAATCTGATTTTTTAAATTTTTACCAAGATAATTGGTATTATTATTAGTTAAATATAGACATACCATATTTTGTTTTGAAGTACAGGTCAAAGAGCATGTGATGTCATTTCTCCTGGGAGGAGATTGTGAAAATGAACAAAAACAACTACTTTACTTACATATTGGTTGTACCGGGTTGGATCCCCTTTTGCCTTAACTGCCTTAATTCTTTGTGGCTGTTGCAGCCTTCAAGGTGATTAAAACAACAAAAAAAGCCAATCTTCAACACCGAAACCCCCAAAAATGAAAGCATTACCCACACAAAGTAATTAAACAACAATCCCTGCGCAACTCCAAGAGTGCAACAACCTCACCAAAAAATATTGTTTGCATAATAGAAGAGAATCCCCATAACAGTGAGTTAGGGACAGGAAACCAATTTCCCTATCACCAGCTTATCAATGCAGCCAGCGAAAATGGAAACACAGGTTCAAATCATATACTCAACAGGGACCCACAAGTATAAAATACTTACTCAAACCTTCCAAAATCAAATAAGGAGCAAACAAGCCCCAAGTGGTTATGACCAGCTTGAAGACCACAACAAGAATTGTGGTCATACCAGCACTTAACAAGAATTAACGAATGCTTATTAAACTGAATCAAGGACATAATGTCAGTAATGTAAGGCAATGTATGGGTGCTAAGTAGGATGTAACGTGCATGGTGAATGTGCAAAACCCATCAAAACAGGGACAAAAATACAAGAAACTAAAAGGGGAACACGGCGTGGAGACAGCGCAAGCATCATCACAAGAATGGATTAGAGCAACAGTAGCATTAGTACCCAGAAATTTTGGGAAGCGGGGTTTAAGTATGCCTGCTGAACGCTGGTCAACTGTTGCACATTACCGTCAATCCCTTACATCACCACACAGGAGCACCTAGAGCACAAACACCACAAGACACACAAATGACTAGGGTTGCAACAGTGGCATAGATTCAAAAAGGTGCTAGAAACATTCCTAGGAGATTTTGGTCTATATTCCATGATAGTATCGTATAGTTGCAGCAGATTTGTCAGCTGCACATCCACGATGCAAATCTCCCCTTCCACCATATCCCAAACGTGCTATTTTGGACTGAGGTCTGGTAACTGGGGAGCCTATCTGAGTAGAGTAACCTCACTGTTTTGCTCAAGATTCCAGCTTGAGAAGATTTAAGCTTTGTGACATGGTGCATTATTCTGCTGGGAGCATAGGGAGCATGATACAGTGTACACATCAGAAGACGGATACACTGTGGTCCTAAAAGGATAGACATGGTAAGCAATATTACTCATGACATTTAAACAATGCTTAATTGGTGGTAGGAGGCCCAAAGTGTTCCAAGCAGTTTATTAAATACTCAGACGGTCTTACACAAGCAACCATACCATGTTCAGAATCACTTAAACTACTTTTCTTCCTCATTCTGATGCTCATTTTGAACTTCAGCAGGTCATCTTGACCGTGTCTACATGCGTAAACGCACTGAGCTGCTTCCATCCAATTGGCAGATTAGACATTTGTATTACTGAGCTGTTGAAGAGGTATACCTAATGAAGTGGCTAATGAGTGTATTAGTTCCAATCCAAGAGTCAGTTAAGAGCAAGGGCCTTGTTGGGCATAAACAAATCTGGACAAACCCCAAAATAAAGGTTAGAGAGAAAACATTCCTCTCTTGCATTACAAAATTGCAATCAACTGCTATACAGTTGAATGGTGTAAAGGGTTTTAAAAGGCACCAAATCATTATTTCTGATCCTTTTTTTGTCCTTTAATTGTGCTTTTAAATATTTGGATCCTGATTCTAATAATACGCTGTGTATATAAAACGGACACAGCCATTGTGAAAGCTAGAGGTGAGCATTTTGGCCATTATATTTTTATTTGACTTAGCTTTTATTTAATTTTTTAGTAAACCTAGTATTTGAGGGGTGACTCTAAACCCAAGGACTATTGCAAGATCATACAGTAACGACACAGGGTACTTAGGTAGCCTAAAGCGTACCCTGCTTTTTAGACATTTCACTCCAAATAGGACCATAATTTACAAAATGAACAACATGCTATATTGAATAAGTCTTCTAAATGAGATCATATACACATTACGCAAATATGTATAAAGGCCATAAATTAAGTTTAAAAAATCTGTTTTTCCATAGACTAATAAACAATCAAATTTCACTTTTCTGCCCCCAGCTGGCTATTAGAATGCACATTTACACTTTTTCACTTTTCAGACTCAGATGCTATATTGGCAACTATGGCTATTATGAAATAAGAGTTTGTCACAATGCTAATCCTGCTTCAAAAGGCCTGTTACCTTTTGCTGTCGGGGTGAATAAATTCCCTGGTCACTGTTTTAGTTAATACAGCAAGACCTCAAAGACTTCCAGTTATGATAAGAGCAAATACAGAGATAAGCTGACAAACGTGTGGAGCCAGTAGCTCTGCAGGACAGGGGAAAATCTTGGAAACTGTATAGATAGATAAATTATAATGTTCAACTATTAATTAACTATGTAAAGTATAATAATATACATTATAAACATGTTGCTCTGCTGTGTTTTGTCCTTCACTTCAGAGGTGTTGTTTTTCAGATATTTCAGGATACACTTATGTTTCAGATTTTTCTTATTGGATCTGAATGTGTTCTTGACTGGTAAAATAAATATTGCTTCTCAGTGTCGCTACTGTCTGCAGTTGTGATGGGGCTGATATATGTGGAGGTTTGATCCTCTGTGAAGTCGAGGGCCAGAGTCTGCTTTGAGTTGTATATACGCCTGCCTGTCACAGCTCATAGCAGTACCACTAATTGTTGTCAAACACTGCTCCAATTTTGCTGGACACCCTCTGCAGTCGAATCAGGAGAGGAAAAAAAACACAGTTCAAATCTTTGCTATCATTCAAATAGGAGTCTTTTCTGGCTGACTCCTGCTGGTAGCCTTTAGTAGCCTCAATTTTCCCTCACACATACCACCAACCCATCCAAAAACCAGACTGACATGAAAGGGTTCTCTTCCACCACATCCATACCATTGACAGTTGAATGAAATATTTATTTATGAAATCTAAAAACATGTATTCACCCTTGACTCTAGATTCTGGGAACATTGACTTCTGAAGCACCTCACCGCCACCAGAGCCTGGCCCTCCAGTGAGTCAATTATGATGGCTTAAAGGAATGTCTGACTCTCTCTTCAAGTGTCTACTTGGCCCTAATTTTTCATCTCAGAGTCTTTTCATCTGATTTTGTGCTGAAAACATGAAAACAGTCAAGGCCAGTTCTTTTTAACCTGCATATAAAACTGAAGTCAAGATTGACATATTGGGATATTTCACATATTCACTGCAGGGCCAATTCCTTGTCTGCTTTACTAAGAATGGCTTATGTTTGCGTCATCTACGCTATAGCGAGGTGATTGTTAATCTCTTCCAAATGCATAGTCTACCACTTTCTCAATAGGATCCTGATTATTTCAGGTCTCAGAAAGTATTGCTTGGATTATTTATCCCACTGGACTGATCCAATTTTTACTAACTGTGATAATATTTGAGTTGGCACAGGAGGTTTGTGCTTTCAGTGGTCTTTGCTCTCATAGCCAAGACCTTCAAAAGGGATGCACAACCTTTACAAATGAATTCACATTTCTGTAATTGTATTTCATGCTGGCTGCCCAGTGCTGTGTTGGCCCACATTTTATTGCATTTTATTTATTTTTACTTTGCAATTTCTGCAAAAGCAAAAGTATTACGTGTGAAAGCATGATTACCATCTGAAGCTGCTTGTATTTTTCATTGCTTTGTCTTGTGGTGTACAGTGTGTGTAAATATGCAGAGGCAGACCACATTATTTTGCAGAGTGCAGACATAAGGGGCGACTTGTCAGAGACTTTATATGTGATTTAAAATTTTAAGATATCGGTTTTCTGACAGAAACTAATGCTGTGCTTGTGAAATCCCTGAAAAAGTGTGTGGCTGTGGTAATCTCTCACATTTTTGCAATAAGTTTTTTGGCCAATTGTTTTGATGTGGTTATTGCCAAGAAACAAGAGGGTCTGTTACTACTTATCAGCACAGATATTCCATAGAACTGCCAGAATCACAGGAGACAGATTATTGTTTGACTTTGTAGCAGTTGGTGACTGACTTGACAAATAACAGAGAAACTGGATCAGATTAGATTTAGAGTTTTCAGTCTCTCATGACTATTGCGAAACATGAACATCCTGGCCAACACTGAACTGTGGCACAGGGCTGATGGTTTGTTTTAGATTTTGCTCCAACTGAAAAGGACCAGATAGATCTGTGCAAGCAATTTTAATGACCTGCAGGTATTGTTACATTTTAAGCTAAGTGACCTTTTAAGAGGCTATGTGAATAACTGCATGGGAAATGTGCTCTTGGATCAATACTTGTAGATTGGCACTCTGAAAACCAAGACAATGTTGGTTTTAATTTGTGTTTTACATTGTAAAAGGCTGCATTTTAACTCAAACCCCAATCTTTTTCTAAGTACTTTTTTATGTCTCTGCTGCTGAGGCATTATGTTTATCGGTTGTCCATCCACTGGATAAGATCCACCTGTTTGCTGGATCTTATCCAAACTTTGTGTGGTTAATGATGGGTAGAAGATCTGATAACATTTACAAGATTGTGGGGTCAAAGGTCAAGGCCACAAAGGGTCAGGGGGGAGGCCAAGTTTTAGGCATTTCATTGTGCCTGAATTCATGACCTATGCAAAAAGAAGTAGACGAAATAACTATTGAACTCATTTGTTACTGTTAAAAATGTGATGCATTTGTGTCAGCCCCACCCCTGTTACCACTGCTTTTGTCAATTTTTATAAGTTAGATAAAATAAATACATAAATACAAAACAGATACATAGACTACGTGAACAAACAGCTAAGTTTTAGATGATCCATATAGTGCACTGACTGCATTATTTATAAAAAAAAAAACTCCTCTCAGATCTCTCCTTTTGCAATAATAACATTTACAATATGTTGTTTACAATCTTGCCTTTTCATCGTACCATAATAAAAGTGTCTAAATGTAGAGAACATTATATGTAATGCTTAAATTTAGGACATGCTTTGCTTCATTGTCAGAGAAAAGGTGAGTGTTTAATAACTATCATTAGTTAGCTTACTTTCATGGTTACTGTAGTGATTTTTGGTGAGTATAACACAACTGCTTGTGATTTAAATGTGTTAAAAACACTGTTATCTAAAAAAAACACTTTTATCGAATTGTCAACTAAACACATATTCTAGGGTTAAGAGAATGAAAATAGTTTGGCATTTATGTAGTGTGCTTTTAGTCTTAGATAAAAACATGAAAAAAAATGTATTCAGTGCTTCACACTACATACTTGTCTACCTAACATCCATGGACAATTTTGTAATTAATCTAAAATGCATGTCTTTGGACTGTAGGAGGAAGCCTGAGTACAGAGAGGAAATCCATGCAGGCAATGGGAGAACATACAAAGTCTGCACAGAAAGGCCCCATCCCCACCAGGAAATTCAAGCCAGGAACCTTCTTGCTGTCACTTAACAATTCTAACCACTGCACCACTGTGCTACCCAGATGTTTCTTCTCAAGCAGTGCCATTAATTTGCTCTCAAGTGTGATCACACTGAGAAACATGGTCATTAATGCATCAGATTAAACAACTTTTTGACATTTTTGCTAAACAATGGAAGAATGCAGTTGTTTTGCCCTCCAGGGGGTGTTCCTATAATGATGTGACATCACATGTAAACTATGAATAATTGTGAATTCCTGTTGATAACTTTGCTATCACTTCAGTATGTGGATGATGCTGCAGTAATTAACAATGGTGAACCATTTTCCGCATTCCCAGTGGATAGGAAATAACAGAACTCTACCCTGGAAGTTGGCAAGCATTATGACACCGAGATCCTTTGCATGAAATTAGTGAGTTACCTAGGCCATTAGATACAGAATAAACTGAACATGTCCCATTTAATCTACCAGACTTTAAACTCGGCATCTTGACATTCATGAAAAGAAGTAGAGGAGCGAGGCTTTAGAGACCTCCCTGAAGGGCAGGCTTGAAGAGAGGCAACCAGAGATGGTAATGTAGCTCTGTGTGTGTGTATGTGTGTGTGGAGTGGGGGTGGGGGGTGGTACTTGAGGCAGTTGAGAACTCATTTCAGACCCAATCCTAACCCTCTCAGTCACTCAGTCATCTCTCCTTACAACTCAATACTAAGGACTTGTGTGTCTCTGTCTGACACTCTATGTAACTCTTCATTATCCTCCAGCAAAATTCAAAACAGCCCCTCCCTCACCTCGTAGTGGGGGCCCTTTTTGTCAGCCCAGAGTCAAACAAGCTCCCCCCACCCTTCGCTTTCCAACATGGCTGGAATGTTTTCCTGTTAGTTTAAGTCTCATCTCAACTAATTAATATTTTTGCTTATAGCTGCTGTAGTTCCCATGAGAGGCCCCTTAATTAATCATTTATAAATCTACACAGCCTCCCAGTTTATTAGTCTCTGCCTTTGGCGTTGGCTGACTGCATTGGGAAACCGCAAATGATTAGTTACAGGAATGAAAGCTTTTTTTTCTCCCCTTCTCTCACTCCCTTGTTTGCAACTGATTAGGGCCTCACACAGAGGTATTTCCACAGCCCTGCACTGCACTTTAATTCATTCAGAGCACCTGACACATTATTCCCTCTCCCACCTCTCTGATCCTCTGCCTATTGTTTGAACCAATGTTTTTCCTCAGCTGCATTGAGGCATGGCAATCAGTTAAGGATCACTCTCAGCCCAGTCAAAACAAAATCCACAGTACCAAACATGGAAGAAGGGAATTATAACACTGAATGAGATCTTGACCACAGGCTGAGCCTGGACTGGCCTGTCATGGGGACACTATGATTTCCGAACACCCGTTGGAGATCAAGTTGAGGGCAGGACTGGTGACTGGAGAAAAACACATTCACAATTAATCCCTTAGAGCTAAGGACTTCAAGCCATGTCACAGTACTAAAGCTGTCAGACATTTATTGGAAAAAGAGGCAATATTTCCATCAGTTTAACAGAAAAATAAATTAATTGAATCAGCTGAAAGCAGTGTGGGAGGTTTTTATAATGTCTTTGCACTCTCAGGGAAGAACGCCTCATGCAACAGGGTTCCTTCATTCAATTAGACCTCCACTGGCTGGCTCACACCAGCCTCACTCTGCTCAACATTCCACCTTATCTCTGCCTTTTTATCCCTTTTATCATCAAAGTGACTGCACTTTACTTTGGCATATAGGTAAAGCTAGCAAAACCCTCCTAGAGAGATGGACTAATTATGTTATAAGAGTCACACTGTGCTGCTCTGGATAGCCTGCTACACATGCAGTGGTGGTCGTTGATCCTAATGTTGAAATGATGTTAGGGTGGATGTTCAGCATTAAACTATACTGTAAAGGAAACATGGCATAAAATGTAAAATATAATAGCAAAACTTAGACCTCTTGCTGTCAAAATGTATGCCTTGATTACCGTTTTTTTCTGGTCCCACAAGATCGCAGCTCTCTGTTCAAATACAGCATATCAAACTAGACTTAACTGGACATTATGAGGTGCATCACAGTTATTTGTTAATCAGCACAGCAGCACACTTTTCTCACAGATAACACAAGCAGAAAAACTTAATCATGCCAGAGTGCAGGAGGGAGAGGGGGAGTTCAGCTGCACAAGCAAGGTAATTACATTCACATTCGTATATGTAGTGACAGCAAATGTGTGCTGTTTTTGTCTGCATGAGGACCAATTACTTTTATTGAAATGTGTAATAATTTCCTCTTTTTTTCCAATAGTGATGGGTCTATTAATGGCTCAGAGACTAACTAGATCAAAGGAAAGCACTGCAGCAGGTAGAGCTCCATCTACACTGTCTTTTGCATTGAATGATATGAGCTACAGTATAGCAATATATGTGCTTCTTTTGATTGAATCCTCATTACACTGTAAATGAATTTAATAAGGAATTACCTGAATTTAGAATTTCTTATAAAATTCTGAATTGAAATCTTTTTTATGATGGAAAGCTTACCAAGGACAGCATCCAAAATAAACCAGAAATTCGATTGAAAATATTAATACTGGTCATAATCTCACTGTTTTCATGACAGGTTGCAGAATGTCATCCATTTTGTGAGGCACTTAGCCAGTTCAGGGTCATAGGATCAGTACACTGAATAAAATGCAAGGTATATCGTGGACAGGCTGCCTGTTTGCACATAGACTAACAATTACTTGAGCAGTTCAGAGTTTAGTTTAATAAACCTGTATGTCTTCTGTATGTCTGGAGATAAATGTTGGAAGCGCTGACACAGGAAGAACATCCAAACCCCATAAACAAAGGCCAAGTCTGCCAGCAGACTTTAAATCAGGACACTACACTAACAGCACCGATCTCTGTGGTAATTTTTATGTAGTGGTCAAGCTTGTGAACGCAGGTCACCTGATGCTTTAGGGCTCAATAAGGCTTTGTCCCCAAGTTACCACAAACAAAACAACTGTAAATACATTTTTAAAGCAAAGACTATCTAAACACTAAAATTCCCATCTTTTTAAAGTTCAGTGTATTATTTTGTGTCAAGAAGATAAAAAAAAACTAGTTTGAATTGTGGCTCACAAATTTGTCTGTTAATATCCCTGTCTTCCACAAATTACTTATATATTCGATTTATTTGGGGGTTTTTCAAATACAGTTTGTAGGATATTTAAGAATCAGATTTCGACAACTAAAGCTTGTTTTTCTTTAAAATTCAATCAAGAATATGGTCTCTGTATCAGTGTTCCCATACTGTAGTGGTTTACATATTCTCATTACAAGCAAAAGGTCTCTGGTTTGAGTCCAGGTGGGGACAAGCCCCTCTCACCATGGACTATTGCATCAGGAAGAGCATCTTGTGTAAAAACTCTGCCAAATTACCAATGAGGATTAATCTTCCGTGGCGACCTCTTGGAGAGAATACAAGGGAGCAGCCAAAGATGCTATGGTCTCTCTATTCCAAACAGTTTTTTTTGACCACTTGGGGGCAGCAGGAACAAAATGTGATCACTAATACTAGCAAATTATCATTATCAAACTGAACTGAACATTTTTCTGTTTTAGCTCTAATTTTGGTCTTTCAAAGATGCTTTAGTTAATAAATATGCTTAGTGAGATTTGTTTTTACTGACGACAGCCTCTGAGTGTCAGGGCAATATACATGCCTGTTAGAATGTTTAATCATTCTTTAGCTGTAACAGATGATACCGTAACAGCAGGTAGCACATGGTAAGAAAATTAACTTTGCTATCATTTATATTCAGAATAAATGTTGATGGTATATATTAATAACTTAATTGTAGTAATGGTGAGAATTTTGCGTGGACAATCTCACATGAGTCTTGTTCAGCCCTCATATTAAAATCGAATAGATTGGGTGACCTGACTGAACACCAGAACTACATTCTAATGACATATATTAATGTTTGATCAAAAAATAAAAAAGTCTAGATTTAACTAAGCAAACATATAAGAGTCTTCCATTGGATAATTACTGCAGTGGTTAATATATTTCAGCTGGCAACAGGTTATTTAACCCTAACTGATGCAGTTAGTAGCCTCTAATTTCTTTAACAACTATGTGGAAAATATGTTACTCTGTTTCATAAAGGTATTTTTGTAATTATCAAACAACTAAGGAGATGCTGAAACTACCACAGTTGGGTTAAAAAGTGTCCACCGCATTATTAAAACCTGGACTGATAGTGGTGAACAATCACTGAAGAAGAAATGTGGTCACAAAAAATCTTGTGTGATCCCCATGTAATTTTTTGGTGAAAATAAATCATGCGAAATTAACAATAAAACTCATGGTTATGTTTAATAATGAATTAAGAGAATTCCCACATGCAAATGCAAAGAGAACTTGAAGAACTGAGACTAAACAACTGTGTAGCCCTAAGAAACCCACTTATCAGTGCGGTTAATCAGAAAAAAGACTTCAGTTTGCTAGGAAGTATGAAGACTGGACTCTGGAGCAATGGCTACAAGCAATGAGGTTTTGTGGTCTGATGAGTCCAAATTTACCTTGTTCCAGAGTGATGGGTGTATCAGGGTTAGAAGAGAAGCAGTAAATAAGAAAAAATAAGAAAAAGGGATGCACCCATCATGCCTAGTCCCTAGCCAGCCCCTATGATCAGGGATTCTTTCAGGTGACCAGGGTAGGTTCAGCAATGTTATGTGCCCAAAACACTAAGTCAGCTGACTACCTGAATAAGCTGAATGACCAGGTTTCTCCATCAGTGGATTTCTTTCTTCCTTGATGGCAGAGGCATATCCCAAGATGACAATGCCAGGATTCATCGGGCTCAAATTGTGAAAAAGTGGTTCATTGGAGAGGCATAATTTTCACACACCACAGAGTCCAGACCTTAACCCCATTGAGAATCTTTGGGACGTGCTAAAGAAGACTTCAAAAAAGCAGTCCGACTCTCCTGTCATCAGTATGAGATACTGGCAAAAAAATAAATTCAACTCTGGATGAAAATGTTATGACGTTGCATAAGCTTATCAAAACAAAAGCTAAAGCCAGTCTAATTAAATATTGTAAGTGCCTTTTTTTTTACACAGGGTTGGACTCAAAAATCACACCAAAAATATAAGTTAGAAAGTCTCTCAATACTTTGAGAAGAACTGGACTGAATGAGGTGCCATCTTGGAATATTTCATCTAGTTTACTTAATGCTCAAAACTGGACCTTCTTGTCGTGAATCACTGTATGTGCTGCCTTGACATGGAAAAAAGATATCATTTTTGTGATGATATTGGAGGCAGTTTTCCTTGATCCCTTATTTTCATCAGTTAAACTTCTCTAGTGCTTACTTTCTTGGTAGCTCTTTGTGCTTTGAGTCTTTTGTGTCTCTGAATGATGAGTGGAAAAAGAGCAGGCACCCAGTGAAAATAAAATTTGGCTGTTTTGGCCTTGTTGCATCAGATGATTATGTGTGTTCAAGGCCATGGCTTAATAGGTAACTGAAACACACAGCAGCTGTTGTTGTGGACAGCTATTATACAGCACAAGGGTTTGACAGTAATAACACGCCTGTGCAATATTGTGCACTTTGGCTCAACAACAGAACAAATTTTAAAATAAACATGGAGTTGAAGCAGCGCCTCTTGCTGCCATAATGTTGGCTAAAACATTACATTATGAGCTTAAAACCCTAACTGGGGCTGTTTATATTCCCCTAAACTACAGGTGTTGCTTTTTTGTGTCCACCCCAAGCATTTACTCCAATGCTGATTTTGTCAGGCTGTTGAATTAACCAGAAAAAAATTTAATAGTGTCTGGTCAGTTGGCACACAAAGGAATAATAATAAGCTCATAAAACCTGACAAAAATAAGCAATAATATGCCATTATTCTCATCGTTCGTCTCTAGCCTTGAAAAGTGCTAAGAGTTAACTTTAGATATGAATTTAGCTTAGGCCACTGTGGATGGCTTCAAAGCTAAAATTACTTAGAAATATATTGTTTTCAGCTGAAGTGTAAGACTGAGCCTTAGGGCAGCTCTTTTATTCTTGCATTGTTGTTTTGATTAGATTTTATTTTTCAAAATTGCACAAAACAGAGTGCAGGCTTTAGCACACAACTAGAATAACTAAAAGCAATATCCTTTGGAGTGCTGCTTTCTTTGTGTACTTATACCCACCTTCTCCATTATTTCTTGCTCTGTCTTCCATCCCTCTGTTGCTTTGTTGAACACCTAAATTAAAACAGGTGAAATATTGAAATCTGTTTTATGAATGAGGCTGCTTGTTGCCTTTGATTTGTTCGTGCAATAATGAAACTCTTATCTCTCCTGCGAGCTATTTGGTTGTGAAATTGCTGCACCACAAACCTGACACATTAGAAGCTATGATGTGGTTTGGAGGAGATATACTGTAGTATGTGCGGGTGTGTTGTCATTCTAACATTGCTTCTTTGAGCACTGATTAACTGGATTATTACTGGCTTTCTCATCCAATCATGAGAAACATCAACAGAGCAGAGGAAGCACATAAAATGTGAGACAGGATGATACTATTGACATAATATGATATAAGGTGCAGAAATAACATTATTAACCAGGGTAAGATATAGTGAATATAAATATAAACCTAAAATATGCAATGAAGCAATAGAAGTATAACAAAATATCTTGAGAAAAAAAGGTTGGAAATTTCTTTCAAAAAGGCTATTTTGGAGTAATTATTATATTATTTTAGAATAACTTCCATATGACAGTTGTTGTAATATTTTTACTATGTAAATATCTGTCTGTTATCAAATAATGAATTATAATATGTAGGAATTGTTCTGTTTATCGTTCATAATTTAAACTTGAAGTATTTAGGGGCAGCAAGGTGCACGTTGGCAATCATTTGGATTCTGGTTTCTTACTCTGTAAGTTTTATCTTTACTGTCCTTTTCACCACATTTTGATCTCTACCAGCTCCAGTGGGAAATACACTATATGAAAAAAGTATTGAGCCACACTTCTTAATCACCGAATTCAGGTGTTTCATTCAGTCCCATTGCCTCAAGTGCATAAAATCAAACAAATAGGACACCACCACTGCAACAAATCATTTCATTAAATTTCCTCCCTCTGAGGTATTACACGATCAGCTCCAAATGTTATTATTGCAAAGTAGAAGCATTTAGGAACCACAGCAAGTCAGCGATGAAGTGGCAGATCATGTAAAATTACAGAGCGGGGTTGCCAAGTGTTGAGGAGCATAGTGCATAAAAGCCAGCAATGCTGTGCTGATTGTTCAAAACCACCTCTGGCATCAACATTGACTCAAAAACTGTGAGCTGAGAGTTTCATAAGTTTCCATGAGGAAGGAGCTGCATGCAAGCCTTACATCACTAAGCACAATGCCAAGTGTCTGATGGAGTGGTGTAAAGCATGCCACCACTGGACTCTATAGCAGTAGAAATGTGTTATGTAGAGGGATGGCAATCTCATGGACAATTCTGAGCTGAATGCCAGGAGAAAGTTTACTGCCTGATGACTACATTGTTCCAACTGTAAAGTTTGATGGAGGAAGCATAATGCTATGGAGTTGTTTTCTGGGGTTGGCCTGGACCCCTTAGTTCCAGTGAAGGGAAATTTTAAAGCTTCAGCTTACCAAGACATTTTGGATAATTCTATGCTTCCAATTTTGTGGCAACAGTTTGGGGAAGGCCCTTTTCTGTTCCAGCATGACTGTGCCCCAGTGCACAATGCAAAGTCAGTACAGGCAAGGTTGGATGAGTGTGGTGTGGAAAACTTGACTGGCCTGCACAGAGCCCTGATTTCACTCACATACAGTAGAACACCTTTGGGATGAACAAGAATGGAGATTGCAAATCAAAGCCTCTTGTCCAGTATTAGTGTCTGACCTCTCAAATAAAGCCTTCCTAGAAGAGTAGGAGCTGTTAAAGCTGCAAAAGGGAGTTTATGGTAAATGCTACATTAGGTTCCACCACTTAAACAGCCTCGAGGCGACTTTTGTTGTGAATTGACGCTATATAAATAAAATTGAATTGAATTGAATTGAATTAAACCGTAGACTGTGCATGTAAGATGGGCATAACTTTAGGGTTTGAAAAGTGAAACCAATGCAAAGTTCCCTAAACATAAATGATGTCTAATGTCCAACAGGGGGCAACTTCTCTGACTGCTTAAGAAAATGACCACACTTTTGAGTTTACGGTCATAATTTTCTAGTTTCAGTTAATACAAAATAATTGTTTTTATTTTTTTAGATTATGGTTTCATATAGAAAAAATAGATCACACAGCAGGTTATGCTTTAGGGAGGGACTACTTTGAGTGGTTCAGATGTCACTACCCTATGAGCATGCAATGTCCTCAGTTTCTCTGCCAGATCCAGCCTCGCTCATGATGTTGTTTTAAACTTAAAGTTTAAAAAGTTGAGTATAAAAACAAAAGGTTGCCATCACATTGGGTACTCTGTCTTTTTATTAACCCTAGTACTGCCAGACCTCGATATACTGATGTCCCAGATAAGTTTCGTGTACTGCCGGTCATCTATATATCGATCACTTCCGGTGTTTTCATTCACTGCTGGTCATCTAGCTGGTCGTATAGCTGGCAGGACTAGAGTTAAGTATATGTCACTAACTTTACTTTTCAGGGTTTGTCCATGTATAATATAATTGAACTATCAGGAGGTGTAGAGTCTGCTGTAACTGGAAACAATGCTAATGACTACAAAAATGTATATATAAGAAGAGCTGCAGATGTGTATATTTAAACTTGATTGGTAACTCTCTGCAGGTTCACTTTGTTCATCCATTGCTGAAAGAAATGTTTTGAGTACAGTAGCCTAAAATTTGCATTGCATGAATTGACCTGTGTGTTGGGATAGTGATTCCCTTGTTTCCAGAGAATTAACTACATTGTTTAATCTACCACTCAAAAATCAACCCGCCTAAAAGCAGGTTAAGAATGTAGCATCTGTTACCAATGGTAAACCATCCGGGGTAAAGTCAAATTTAAACAATTCATTAAACACTGATGTAGAAAACCCACAGTGCTCAAAAATAAATAGCTAATTATTATAACTGTAATATGTGATTTGCTGTGACCCAAAATAAGGGTGGTAGAGTTGCTTCTTCACATATTAGGCTAGCTCTGTTGTCTGTCTCTGTGTCTCTGAAATAATTATTTAATTTATATTATCAACATGGAAGATAAAATACAAACTGTGATTTTCTTCCTGTTTCATTTTATGCTCTCTCATTCAGACATCAGCTATTCTCAATCCACTGTGAGAGCTTAATAAAGTAACTGGTGCAATTCTTTTTTTTCCCCTTTTTTTAAGTAGTATGCTTGTCAGCTGTTAAATATAACATGAAGATGATTTCTGGTGACTCCTGTATGTTCGCAACAAAGTGTAAAACCATAATTTCAAATATCTAGCATACAGCTATCTGCAGATATACTGTGAAAAAGAAAATGAGTAGACACATAAGTGCTGGGTGAGTGAATGCTGATGGCTAATGCTTACAGCTGAAAAAAAATAAATAAACAGGCATTATAAAGCCTGGGTTTTGTGACACGATGCCCAGTCTGCTTGTCCTAATCTGCTCTAATAGAAATGTGATTTCTTTCACTTAAAGATAACGTTCACTGTGATATAATGTTAGGGCACCATCTTCAGTTATGGTCATTATAACAGGACAAAAAAATATCAGATAAGTTTAAAGATGAAATTGAACATTAAGAGGAGGCAGTTGAACATTTTTAATATTTATTTGATTTGTTTTTATGATCTAAATTATATACTATCAGTATCCAAATAATATTGTGTCGATTATATGTCAGTTTGATTTGCATCACAGCTAAAACAAGGAAGCAATCACCTGATAAGTTCATCAACAGAAAATTAACCAACAAGAATTTTGATAATCAGCCATAGCAGTTTAATCTCTTTTGTCATGTTCGCAGATGTGGCATTTTAATGCCTTCTGTGGGCATATTTGACAGTAAATAATTATCTTTTGTTTTTTTACCAGACCAATTTGAATACCTCAGGCTCTGAGAAATGATAAAAGCAATTTGTCTGCTTTTTTTGACATTTCATAGAATAAAAATTGAATTTTTCAGAGGAAATAATAAGCATCAGATTAAACAATAATGAAAATAATCATCAGTTGCAATCATAATATGTATTTATTCAGTTGACTGTAATGTTTAAAATAATGATATAATAGATAATCAAACGAATAAAATGCCTTTATGCCACAACTCAATTTCTAGACAGCTGATGTCATGTAAAATTAAATCCTGCATTTTGTATCAATCTGCACTTTAGAAGAAAATGTAATCTGCTGGGTTGTTGAACACTGTCACCACAAATTGCTAAACACCCCTTTGTCTTATATATGTCTATACTTCTTTCACCATTATACAGTACACCAGGATGAAAGATGAATCAATATTTGAGATAGCTACTAAATTATGCATTTAAAAGGATGGTAAGCCATTTTGCACTGAGAGCTTCTACATGTAAAGCAGGGCCCTTTCATAGGACCTTTAATGGTTTTGTGGTGTCATTGTGGACCATTACACTGAAATCAGACCAATTTGATAATGGCTTTCTATTAGTGACCTTGGATGAAAGAATCACAGATAATCTACATCTAAACTAATGTATTTTGTCCTTGCAAGGACAAAGAATTTGGTTTAGAAATTGGCACTTCACCAAATAGAGGCAACCATTCATCAGTGACGTTTGCACACAAACACACATATACAGTTTATAAAAGTACACACTGCAATGTCACTGAACAGTAAGGGGGCAGCAAATCACCCTCTGACACCAGAGGAATAGAGCGAGTCTGGTAACCTTGTAAAAGACAATTGCTGAGGCCAAATTTAATGAAATGGCTAATAAAATTATTCGGCATATGGTCCCCCGTAATAAGAAACAGGCATGTCCCAACTTTAATGCTATTTACTCACCTGACTAAAGTATAACACTGATTTGGCACCTATGTCCAGATTGAACTGGAAAATGACTTGCTAATCTGTTTAGGTATTTGGAGTAATTGGGTCTGGTGCCAGTAAGGGGGATTTCCTTGACTGTTGAAAGTCTCTGCTAGTAGTCCATTCCCAGCTCCTTGGTATAATTACTCTGACAGAGCTGTGGCCACAGGGCCTGTGAGCAGGGCTGCTTTTTAAACTGTAAATTATGAAGGATTAGCATTTATGAATTTTAAATCAGGACTGTGGTAGGAGACACTAAAGCTGCTTAGTGATTGCAAACGGCAGCGTCTAAGCAGGCAGCTCTACACCCCTCACTCTCCAAGCTGTTCACTGTGTATGTGTATGAGAGAGATTGTGTGCATGTATGTGTGTGGCTGTTTATTCAAATGTGGCTCTGCATAAACACAAAATGCTCAGACTGGACTCCCACTATTCGCTTAAAGCGAATAAGGATCTGACATCTTAACATCAGCCCCATCCCAGGCTATACTGCACGTGCGTGTGCGTGTGTGTGTGTGTGTGTGTGTGTGTGTGTGTGTGTGTGTGTGTGTGTGTCAGAATGGGTATGAAGGAAAGTGAGGATGTGTTTGCCAACTCATGCGGGGTGCTTCTCCCCTGTCACTCCTTCTCAGGCTGGGGTTCTGCTCCTTACTACTGTGTGTCACACTATGCAGAATATCCAGTGGGTGATTATGTTAATGGGAGGACTTGATCCATGTTAAATTATGCATAATGGATTGATATGGCACAAAGTCATCAATTAGACGGATATCAGCACTAAAAAGTGTGACACAGCATAATATTCTTTTTTTTAGCTGTTTTTGCTTATCAGAGAGGCAATACATGACAAATTTAAGACCTCAAGTACATTAATAAACTAGTCTCAAAGCATGTTTATTTGCCCAGTTTAATTGTATCTGCCTGCTAGTAATTGTGAGTCCATCTAGAGTTGACCTTGCTTTGTTTCTGAATTTACAGTCATCATGCTCTTCAGTTGAGGTGTGAGTCCATGACTGGCCTGTAGTGATATTTAGCAGTAGGTGAGGCTATGGGACAGACACCACCAGAGGCCTCATATCACACCTCTAGGAGCTGTCTGCATCAGGGTCACTGAGCCATGACCTCAAGTCTGCAGTGTTAACTGGTTTAGCCAGGTGGCAATAGTGGGGGGGGGATTTGGTGGGTTAAGTATTAAAAAACCCCAGAGTGCAAGACTTTCTCCAGGCTTTTATGCTCACACTTTTCCAAAAATGCTGAATAATAGTGAACCATTTTTGTGAACACACTCCTCACACCAAAAACAGGTTAGCAGAGCTTCCTTTTATCTCCTCATCCAACAGTTTTTGGGAAGCTTAGAATATTCTTTAGACTGGCCAAAAACAAATAAAAGCAAAAACCTCAACCCTTGACCCCAAAAGTAAGAGGATCATGTTGCTCTGTTATCCTGCCGGGGAAATTTTCTGGCACAATTTAGATCCACTTATCACTGAAAATCAACATGAAGTTAATCTGAATGATCACTTTTATCCCATGATGAAACATTTCATCCTGATTCGAGTGTTTTTTTTCTCGGACAGCAATCCGTCCATCATTATGGCAAGAGGGGTAACTTAATGGTTCTATGAGCATGAAAATTATGTAAATCATATGAAAATAACCCTTTGCAGTCACAAGATCTTAACAGTCATTATACCTTTGGCTGCTCCCTTGTATTCTCCACCAAGGGGTCACCACAGCGGATTAATCTGCATTGGTAATCTGACAGAGGTTTTATGCCAGATGCCCTTCCTGAAGCAACCCTCCATGGTGAGAGGGGCTTGTGTCCCCACCTGGAATTGAAACCAGGGACCTTTTGCTTGTAAGATAAATGCATAAACCACTACACTATGGGGGCAGTAACAGAGTCATTATACTACG
>VUQH01032913.1:0-13297 GCA_015106775.1 Etroplus canarensis | reverse complement strand
CAGAGTCATTATACTACGCTCAAAAAAATTAAAGGAACACTTTGAAAACACATTAGATCTCAATGGGGAAAAAAGTCATGCTAGATATGTGGACTGGATAAGCTCCATGGTGCCAGGCAGTGAGCACAGGAGCCACTAGAGGATGTCGGGCCTACAGGCCACCCTCATGAAGACTGTTACTGATTGTCTGGTCAGAGACATTCACACTAGTGGAGTGCTGGAAGTAATTTTGCAGGTCTCTGGCAGAGCTCATCCTGTTCCTCCTTACACAAAGGAGCAGATATCAGTCCTGCTGATGGGTTAAAGACTTTCTACAGCCATGTCCAGCTCTCCTAGAGTGAAATGCCTGTCTCCTGAAATCTCCTCCATGCTTCTGAGATAGTGCTGGGAGACACAGCAAACCTTCTGGCTATAGTATGTATTGATGTGCCATCCGGTAGGAGTTGGATTACCTGTACAAACTCTGTAGGGTCCAAGTACAATTTGTGTGCGTAGTGTAATTTGTATGGTCTACCAGTAGTGATACTGACCCTAGCCAAATTCAAAACTAGTGAAAAAAATAGTAAAGATAAGGAGAGAGAAAATGTTAGTGGCCTCCACCTGTAAAACCATTCTTGTATTGGGGGTTGTCTCATTGTTGCCCCTCTAGTGTACCTGTTGTTGATTTCATTAACACCAAAGCATCTGAAACTGATTACCAACTGATTACCCCCACTGCTACTTAACTGACGAGACCAATATCCCAGAATTTTAATCGAATTGATACCATACTTCTTCTTCTTCTTCTTCTTCTTCTTCTTCTCCTTCATTCGGCTGCTCCCTGGCACCTCCATCTTTAACATCCTTTTTCCAATATACTGTCGCCACTATCCCTCCTCTGAACATGTCCAAACATCTCAGCCTTGCTTCTCTGTCTCCAAACCTCTCAACTTTCACTGTCCCTCTGATGTACTCATTTCTAATCCTGTCCATTCTGGTCACTTGCAGCTCCAATTCTGCTACCTCCAGTTCCACCTCCTATCTTTTCGTCAGTGTAGTGTTGTATTTTCTAATTAGCTTTACTTCTTATTTCCATCTAGCAATTTTTTTCGACTTATCCAGTCAAGGCACGGGAGTTGAAGTCTATCCCCAGCTGTCATAGGGTGCGAGGCAGGGTACACCCTGGACAGATCACCAGTATATTGCAGTATATTACCAATTTTGAATCGCCAAATAACCTAACCCTCCAGCTTCCTGCCACAGTCCAATGCATGTCATTGGATTGTGGGAAGCTGGAGTACATGGAGAAAACCCACACAGGCACAGGGAGAACATGCAAACTCCACACAAAAAGAACCCAGGGCCTTCTTGCTGTGAGGAAAGAGTGCTAATCACTTCTCCACTGTGCTGCCTATTCTTGTTTCTTTTTGGGTTTTTGTTTTCAATTCAGTTTAGTTTCAGTTAGTTTCCAGAGCACGTTCATTTAGTTTAGTTTTTAGTTTAGTTTTAGTTAACTGTAATAAACTTGGATTTTAATCCAACTGAACACCTATGGAAGATTTTTGAGTCAGGTGTTAATACACCTGATGTTCATCCATCGCTTTGCGAAGATGACCATGAGGATCAGGTTTTTGTAGTTGATCTACTTTTGTGTGTCCGGAGATGACTTGTCAGGCCAATCCGGGCACTGAAGAACCTCCTACATGTTGGACACATGTGATTGGTGGTTGCTGTTGAGGTAGCTACCATCCTTAATACACCTAACTATCTTTATCAAACCATCAGATCTTTTGGAAGAATGGGGTTCAATAATCCAGCAAAGTTCCAGAGACTTTAAGAATCAGTGCCAAGACATATTGAAGCAGGTAGCTCTCAAGTGGCCAAGCATGCGAAAACCATGTTGGTTTGTCTTTACATTTAACTCTCCCTGAACTGCAGTAGTCCTGTGCACAAATGAAAATATTCTACAATATTCTGAGTCTTGTGTATTGTTTGAAGCCAGATTTTAATTTAAATTATAACTTTTAACCACTTTTTGTGTCTAAGCTGATGTTTACTGACAAATATAAACCATGTTTATATTTCATCCACAAAGGAACACTGCTGTTTCTGTTTGTTAGTTATACCCCACAGTTGAAATCATTATTCTCTGTCTGTTAGATAAGGAGCTTTACCTAATGTAGAGATAAATAAATGTTAAAAAGAGATATTTTTAGACAACTCAAGCTTATTTGTGAGCAAGGCATCCAAACTAAAGTACAAAACCAACTGCGAAGTAATTTGTGTCAGTACATCTTCTTTCACTAATGTCTTTGTCCTACAAAGACTATTGACCAGAGATCATGTTTTCAGTATATTGTGAACTACAAACTGTTATGCAGTTGTTGCTTACACTGTAAATAGCATTACACCTTAATGGCACAGCTTAGTGGCACTGGCAATTTAGACAATGTAGCTACCAGTAGCAGTACTGAAGAAAGTCTATATTAACATTAAGGCAGTTTTATTAATAAAATTAGTGCACTGCTAACAGAAAAAAGAAAATCATGATTAGGTCAGATCATCCAGCTCATTGACAATGATATTTGCCAGAGAATGACCATAAGAAAGCATTGCCAAGGGGCATTTTGTTTTCATCGGCAAACAGCCAAAAAGTTTCTACAGGGCTCTGTTTTGGGAACTGACCTGTTTACAGCTGTCCTGCCTTCTGACATATTGTTTAAGTGGTCAAACATACATTCCCTTTGTTTTTTCTTGGCTGTATAAAGTAATTTGTCTGTGATTCCACAGAAATATAAAATAATACATTTAAGTTGGGAAGTGGAAGTAACTGGTATCTGTAGAATGGTAGAAATAGGTTCTACTGAAAAAGGTCACAGAAGCTCATTTAGAAAAACAGAAATAAATGTAATCTAGTTTGTTTTGTGGACTTTTATGGCCTCAAAATTCTAAATTGTGAACCATGAAAGTGAGTTAGTTCATCTTAATCTATGTGAAATGCACTTTGAGGTAGCTCTGGTGCAGTATGGATTTGCATAACAGTGGTGGAGGTCCCCTCTTGTGAAATAATTGTTTTACTGTGAGATGTATGCCTTTATAATAATAAAAAAAAAAATATGGAGAGCTCAGTCACCACAAGGACAACTCAAAGAATATCTGAAATCTCAAGTGTTGGTTTTTCTGCTTTGTCCCAACTAAGGATCTTCCCTGAACAGTCTGGAGCATAAGTGGACACATCTTATTGATTTCCTTTCAAGCCAAATTGCATTGATTGCTGTGAATATGGCAGACAAATCCATCTGGTTGTGCGTCCACTGTGACAAAGTGGGGAGGTAGACAGGGAGCTGCGGCTAGGCGTGCCACAGCAGGGGACCAGGCTTCATTACACCAACCGAGAGTCCACGTACCTAACACAACCCCAACCCGACCCCCAGCCTACACTCTCTATCCGCTACTTACCCCCAAATTAAACTGAGAGCTTTTTAATTATTTATCAATACCATGCACTCATCGTGGATCAATCAGTGTGAATGGTTTTTAAACATAATGAAGGAGCCTGCTCCAATGGACTTGTGAAAATTGATTGTGATTTTTCCCATTATGGTTCAAGTAAAGATGAGCTGTGCTGACAGCACTGTTGGTAATTTGAGGTTTGGGCAAAGATGAAGTGGAGCACCCCGGGAGCTCTCCCCTGCCTAAACACAAGTGTGCTTCAGAAAAGCCAAACAGTATTGGATGCTTAGAGACCATCTCATGCCGCACCATTAATCAAGCTCTTAAACAGGACACCTCATCTTATCATCACATCACACCTTACTCACAGAAAAGGCCAGGCCTCTTCCTGTGGCCACTAGCACCACACACACCTCCTATGAGAACACTTCTCACAGCAAATTACACTGGTCCTCACCACTCCCAAGGTTTAGTAAAGCTTGATTCATTGTGCTTCTAAGGCCTCCAAATGAACCTAAGCAACTTTAGCTTTCCCTTTCTGCTTCCATATTTCTTTCCAGGTGCATCATGTCAAACAGAGTGAGGAGCTATTCCATCTGGAATTATTAGCCAGAGACACACAATGCAATCTAATTTCATACCACCACATTCAATCACTGTGAATTCAGTTTCACAGGGGCTGTAAATAAGACATGGGGTGCAGATATTTCAAAATGAATTAATGCTCAGAGATGAATTTCTGTACCTGAATCTTATAAAATTAGAAAAAAATATCACCTGTCGTTCACTTGCATTGCTGTCCATTCAAGAGCTGCAAGCAAACACACTGATATTGAATTCAGAAGATTGTTTGTGAGGGAACAAGCCAACATAAAGCAGGACAGTATAATGAGATTCTTATTTCATCCTTTTTGGGGTGGGGGTGGAATTGGATTATAGGGGACTTATTTGTATGTGATATTGAGCACTGCAAAATAAATTCACACCTATTCAAATTGAAATCAGACCTAGGTGCATCAGATAATCCTTTTTAAGATAGTATGAACTGACAGTCCAAGCCCACACACTGGAAAGAAATAATCTACCCCTAACAAAACAGATATATAGCCTACCTTGCCAAAAGCATTTCAAGATTTTTTACAAATATTTACCAGTCAAGTATGTGCTCATTTTTTTCTCCTGGAGGCATAAACAGTTGCATCCATATTCATAGGGAATTTGAGCCTGTCTCCCAATCATCATGTCACAAAGAGTCTTAGTAAAAGCGCCTTCCCAATAGCTCAGTTAGTCGCTGGATCAGGAAACCTGATTTTGTTTTGAATCCAAGAGCCTTTTGAGACGTCAGGCTGTATCAGCGAAGAAGCCTGTGATGGCTGCAGTTATACAGCATGGCGGCTCCAGCTGCTCATGAATCTTTTTGAAATGGCTTATTTCTGAGGGAGTGTTGAGACGTAAGCCTGAAAGAAGGACAAGGTTTAGTGTGAAGATGAGCAGTGGGTAGCTGCTGCTAGGAAGTGATGTGTTGGTGGTGGTGTCAGTAGTTGTGGTGAGACTGTGAGAGGCTCTAATGTGAGAAGGGATGAAGCAGAGGGAGAAAGTGAGGGTGGTGTTGGTGTTGGTGGTGGGTGGGTGGGTGTAATGCAACCTTGACATGAACCCAAACTAGATGTGAGCTTCAGACACATTTCTCCTGATGCTGCTGGCATCCATATGAGCAGCTTAGTGATTTATCTCCCCGCTGGCTGAAAGCAAGTGGGCCTGCATGATGTCCACTCTGTGCCTGTGTGCACTATAAGCCTGTGGGTCAGGTGGTGTGAGGCCATGTCTGTTGCACTGATCTCTGAGCTAATGAAGACTGTCGTAGTGTGTAGTTCTTTTTTCATCTCAGACCCTGCTGGAACATTAGGTCCATACAGATGTGACAACAGAGTGGTAGAAAAGCAAGTGTGGACATATTGTGAAGGCCAAGCCCTTGATGATAGAGTCACCTATTTATTTTACTTCTGTGCCAGACCTTTGTGCATTATACAGAGGTCTGAATTTTTTAGAGCAACCCAGCACCTATTTGTCCACAAAAAGCAAGCCTGTAAATACATGCAGGAGGATGTTGTCCAGAAATTTAAACATCACAGCCTTCACCCTTATTAATATTTCAGTCTCTTTGTGTCTATTACAGGTTTTTTCCAGTTCTCAAACAAGGTCCTCATTTTTTCCATCTTTTTGAGTCTTATTTCTGTGCATTTGACCATTCAAACATATTTTATTATATCCTCATGATAGCAGCATTCATTGCCAAATGTTATAGCCACAATTTAAAAAAAAAATACCAAGGACATCACAAAAAATATTTGATTTACATATATCATCAAATTATATTTTAAGATTAATTTTTGGCTTTTACTTGATAGGACAGTGCAGAGTGACAGGATATTGGGGTAGAAACATGCAGGAAGGTGGCCTGGAGTGGACTTGAGCCCAGGCCCCTGAGGGAGAAACACAATTTCCAGTGCATGGGTCACCCACCCGGACAGGTGAGCTATCGTGGCACACGAAATATTGCCAAATCTTAATGTTAAACTGCAACAAGATTTTATATATATCTTTTTATTAATGGTTTGGCCACTTGGGGCAGTCTAAGTTTAACATTAGGGAAAGACCATCATCTTTGTGAAAGGAAGTCTCAATTTTAACAAATGTTTTAATTTGCTTTTTTATTAAAAGTGAGATCAGAAGATCATAACCATACTTGAGGAAACTGAAGCAGCAGCCAGTTACCTTACTTTACATGAAGTCTTGAATCAAGGGGTAATTTGTCTCTGTACCACAAAATCCACCTGCAGACACCTCTTAAACTTGCTAGCTCATGTGTATAAATGCAAAGGACACTGGCCCAGAAAAGGAATGATTATGTATATCACATTATTTCTATAAAGGAACATCATTTGTCATTTTTGATGTTTTCAGTGTTGATAGATACTCTTGTTTTTTTTTTTACTTTTGAACAGAACCATGCTTTAGCGAGAGGCAACCTCTGGGTCTGAAAAATTAAACGGTGAATCTTCAAATGGCCACACGAGGCTGACTTCAGAAGCATTTTATTTTCTATCCACTCCCAAATCCCAAAACTTAAAATACTAAACTTGCTGACAGCATGGTAGAAAAAAATGCTTCAGTTTTTTGCTAGCTGATAACTAAGCACTCTGCTCTCTCATCCAAATATGGTCACCTTTTATATGTCTATGGTCTTTAGACTAAGTTAAGCTCGGTGCTCCAGGCGTAGCTTCATATTTAACAGACTAGGTTGAGAATGGTAACCATCTTCTCATCAATTCCTAGCAAGAAAAAAAAATTATTTTCAACAATGTAGAACTATTCTCTTAAAGAGAAAAAGGAAATTAAGAGAATTATTAGTTGCAAAAGAAAGACCACAAGAGACAAAAGAGAAAGTAAGTTCATCACATCATATAGGGTTTGACATCTGGAAGCCTTTGGAGGCTTCTCTAAAACCTTGCTCCATCTCCCAGTGTGAAGTAGCCAGCAAACACTGACAGAGAAAAAGTTATTTGGGTTGTAATGAGTGACCTTTCCATGAAGCAGCAAACATGCATTTTTATGCCAGGGCATAAATAGCTGAGCTACATAACAATTAAGGTAACCTTTCTGTTTGAATAAGAGGCAATTGCTCAGAGAACTGAAATAACATGAATGATAAATTATTTTTGTAACCCAGTGCACAGACGGTGAAGAATAACGAACAATGAAGTGGGGGAGGGAGAAGTAGTGCCTTGTCTCAATTGTAAATCCCAGTTATAATGCCTCGTTAAAAAGATTTGGGAAGGCGAAACAGAAGCAGACACAGTCTCTCTTTCTTAAAGGTAGACAGGTCTCTGTGGGATTCATTAATGTGTGTCCCGGTGGTAGTCTTCCTCTTACAGCACAATCGCCTGGGTTAGCACCAATACTGAAATTATACCTAATTGGACAATTACTCAAACTCAGAAACCTCCTGCAATAAGCCAACAAGCTCCTAATAAACACCTTGTCTTCTAATAAAAACAAGGAAGTCATTTGCGTCACCCATGAGGCCCAATTTTTTTTATCTGTGCTAAATTTATTTTTAAAATAATTGCATGTGCTATGAATGAGAATATTAAAAAGGTTGTTGAGAAAGGGGAAAGAAAATGAGTATGAGAAGGAGCAAAAGAAGGACAGCAATGCAACCCTACCTTAGGTTCAGTGTTGCAGTCTGCCCTCCTAAGGGAGGGCTCATTTGTTCCACAGATAAGCGTGCTGCACACTGCACAACTCTAATATTATTGCTGTAATGCCATGGCATAATGAAATAATTACTGTTTTGTCTCTCTTTCAACCAACCAAGCCCACCCTGCTCTTGCTCTCCTTTGACCCCTCCCCCACCTACACTGGCCAGAGACATATTTTTCTCCACATGTGAAACATTAATTAAACAATGACAGTTGTAATAGAGTTCTGTCAGTTCTGTCTTCTGTCCATTAAGGTGGATTATAATAGCTGGTGGACAGTCATACTCTATGAACTTAAAGGGATAGTGCAGCCTTTGGTTAGGAAAAAAGGCTAGAGCAGGCTAACTTAAAAGGCCAATTTTACCACTTTATGAAGAGACGTATCAGCAGAGTAAATATGAAGCTACAGAAAGTTACATTATCTAAGAATGAAGACCAGAAAATGGTAATATTTTTTGTTTTTTTTTACTACTTTTGATTTTACCTTTATATTTCACCTTTAAAACTGTTTAGCTGTCGTGTTTGGTGTCATCTTTTCAGCACAGCATCACTGTGTAAACTTACAGTTATTTTTTTCCATTTTGACAAACTGTATTAACACACTGGACCTAAAATCACAAAAAAATGCATAAAATCCAATTTGGAAAAGTTAGATTCTTTTACTCCGGAAGTCACAAACGTGTTTAACGAACCATTTTTACAACTTAGAATGAAAATTTAAAGTGTAAGTTTCAAAATGCATGATTTTAGCAAACAACAAAGTTATTTAACTCCTTACATTAAAATGCAGGCAATGTTTCAGGCCTTTTTTTGTACAGCTATTTACAGAACAATCAGGTGTCACAATAAGATGCTGCACAAATTATTTGTGATACTCTAAAAAAACAGTTTCTGTCCACCACAACACACAGGGATGCGTCACAGTATCACAAATCTCTCAAATCTCAAAACTCAACATCTCTCTATCTCTCTCTCTCTGTGTCTAGCTCTCTTTTTTTGCTGTAGCCACTCCCAAAATGTTCCCCTCTTCCTTAGCAACCAAATGCCATGTTTTGATTGGCTGCTGTTGTGTATTTTTTCTCCAGTAGGATAAGGGGTGGGATATTGTTTTCTTGAAAGCTTGGTCCTTCCTGCCTTCCTTCCCATTTCTTCCTGCGCAGAAAAATCATGGCACATGTATCATAAGTCTGGTTTTACTTGGTCTATCAGTATGATTTAAAAACTGGTATATAGCTTGAAGTCTGCACTTTCAAAACATGTTGAAATCAAGACTTAGTGAGGCTGTGACTTGCAGCTACATCACATGAGTTGCGGTCATGTGATTTTCATGTTCCGATACCCTTTTATTAGATGAGACTAACTTCATGTGAAAAAGTGTAGCCCTATTGCTTCCATAGGAATGAAGAGCATAAGCAGCAGCCAGGTGCTGCTGATCAACTGCACTTGATTAACTGATCGTCAAGTGTGGACACTTCTGTAAAAGCAGAAGTTCTGGCAGTTTGTCAGTCTATTGTATTCAGGTGTGTGTTAACACATTGCCACAATCTTTCAGGGAATGGATGTCCTAAAAAATGTACCCCAAGGTCAGACTGTGCAATGCTCAGAAAAATTAGAAAAAAAGCCCAAGAGCTTCATCTCAGACTCTACAAGCCTCAGTTAACAATGTTAGTTCGTGATTGTACAATTAGAAATGGACTTAACAAGTATGGCTAGTTTGGAAGGGTTCACAGGAGAAAGCCTTTTCTCTCTAAAAAGAAAATGGCAGAATGGCTTAGGTTTGCAAAGCTGCAGCTGAACAAATCACAAGACCTCTGGAAAAATGTGCTTTGGACAGACTAGAAGAAAATGAAGATGTTTCAAAAACCAACCACAGCATATCAATACAAACACCTCATCCCAACTGTTAAGCACAGTGGTAGTGGGGTGATGATTTTGGCACTGTAGCCACAGAACCCTGGCACCTCGCAGTTATTCAGTCAACCATGAACTCCTCTGTATACCAAAGTATTCTGGAGTCAAATGTGAGACCATTTGACAGCTAAAGCTTGGCCAAAACTGGGTCTTTCAACAAAACACTGATCCCAAGCACAACAGCAACTCTATGACAGAATGGCTGAAAAAGAAAAGAATCAAGGTGTTGCAATGACTCAAAGTCCAGACCTGAAACCAGTCTAATGCTGTGGGTGGACCTTAAGAGAGATGTCCACTAATGAACGTCCACAAGCTTCAATGAACTAAAGCAACACTGTAAAGAAGAGTGGGCCAAAATTCTAAAAACTAGTGACTCATGAGATGTACTTAGTTTTTCACATGATTGCGCGCAGTCCTGCAAAAACGCTCTCTTTCACATGACCGTATGTCTCATTCTGCTCTCTCACGGAACTGGCTGTGCTTCTTTGACAACATATGGTGCCTCTATGAGCTCCACCTATTTTATGCATTGCTTCACTATATCTCTTTATATACAACATGGGCTACATAAATTCATCCAAAAGTAGAAGATGAAAAAGAGTAAATGAAAAAATGGGCATGTGATAAAGGATGCATGTACATATTGTATCAAGAGTTTTGCATATTTTTATGTGAGTCATTCTCATTTTACTTTTTCAACTTCATACTTGATGCAATTTATTTTTATCTAATACTGATGATTAGAACTTGTATTATTTATTCAAAATTATCAATCGAATTTTGCCTATCTATTTTGCAAATTATTTTTATAAACAAGAAACAAAGGTCCATTGTTTGTGGTATCAGATTCTTGGACTAAGCTGATGGCTCCTAAGGGGTTGTTGACTAAATCACATGCACAAGTTTTTACAAGCCTCAGTACCCTGACCAAAGCCCCTGTCCCACCATGTTTTCATCTGTTTATTTCCACAAGGGTTTGCCTTAGTGCATCTTTATATTGCAGTCAGTGAAGAATTTGGAGCAACAATATGTTATCGTGACTGTGCCCTTGGTATAGATAGTTCATAGCTACAAGAGTACATATTAATGCAAAAATACGAGTGTCAAGTTACTACTTCGCTCTCCCAGTATTCCCCATGCCTCACCTTCCTCTTTATTACCCTGTTCATCACAGGAAATTTGGGACAGAGAGACAGTAGAAACCTTGTTTTGGAAAGTTAGAGGGGATACTGATGCCTCCTGGGTTCAAAATAGTCAAAACATTCTAATATTATAAGTGTGGTATTGTGGGAGGAAATGGTGTTCTGGTTAAATAAGAAAAAAAACAAATGTGTTTTTTTAAATAGAAACTTTAAGAGCATGTTCTAGTTTCCATATTTATAACAGAGTGAAGAACATTTTTTAAATATTTATTTTGGCAAATATATTAAAAAGTCTGCTACTGTGTTTGGTTGCACAAATATAGCACATTAATTCTTTGATCTGCAGAAAGTTTTTGTCACCTTTGATTTATTACCTTATTTTTCTCTTTTCAAATTCAATAGCCATGCTGTGGGATGCTTTATAATAATTTCCTGTTTTACAATAAGAAATATCTGACAAGTGACTTTTAAATTAATACCAAAAGAAAATGGTGAATTTGACAATAAGCTGTTGTATTTTCATCTGCTCATCAGCCAAAAAAATTCTGCTAAAAGATGTTGATACAAAGTGGAAAAATCAATGTGTGATAGTCAATGGATCTTTCACAGGAGCTAATGCTTCGAGGAAGTTAAATTAGAGATTTGGTTTCAACGTGTTGGCCATCTGAGCCTTTAAGAGAGGTCTGTGAGGCTCACATTATGAGAAATGATTGGGGAAGCGATTAAATGACAGAACATTCGGGATCGATTTTATGTTTCCTTTTTGTGGTGTTAAGACATTTATTTGACATGCACATTTTTTATAAATGTACTGCTTGTAGATCCAAAAATGCGCAATAATCGCAGCACTGTACAAAGATTAAAAAGAGGAGCATGTCCGCATATTGATTTTTTCCTCATCAGTAAAATAATTTGCCACAGCAGAGCATTTTCAGGTTGTGACATTTCATTTGCTTGTCATTTAAATCTTTCCTCCAGGGAACCATGGGAAATGAGGGGAAAGATGTGTTATTATTAGAGTGATTCTCCACAGTGATTTTGTGTTTTGTGCTCCTAAGGCATGATTAAACACACAGCTGTATCAAATATATAAGCATGTGTTTCACCACAAATTGGTGAGAGTCTAGGCACCAGTTTGTCTAAATAACACATGGAGATAGCCAAAATACAAAACCCCACTTTTGTGTCTTGAGCAATTACCTGCTTGCTTAGCCAGCGAATCACATTTCATGACAGGATTTTAAAAGGTCTGGCAGTGATATTTATGGCCTAAGCTTGCTTGAACAAGTACACCAAACAGAACATACAGTAAATCTACTAGGGGGTTCGCAGTGTGTGTGTTGGAGTTATTTGCAAGCAGCAGCCATATTTCTCAGGAAATGTGAAGCAGTCCAACATGAAGAGGGAAGTCTAATTATGCAAATTAAAGAAAACAAATTTATAGCCTGAATAAATAATTCATTTCAATCAGTCTTTTTTTAAGTCACAGTGAAAATGCAGTCACAAATTTCAGTGTAAAAAAAAAAACAAAACAAGAAAAGTGGCTTTGTTTAATTTACACAAGGTTTTAAGCCAAATCTGATTGCTTTGAATGAACGGTAAAGAAGGAGAAAAGGGCTGAAATCATGTCATCTTTGATTTCTTTCTTTCATCTTTTGTGTTGTGCAGTTTCATTTTAATTTGAAGCAAGTCGGTGAAAATATTTTTACATTTTGGATGTTTCATCTAACTTCAAATAATAAATGTCAGTTGGTTAATAATGGAGAGAATTATTTAGTTTAATTAGTTTTAGTATTATTATTATTATTATTATTATTATTATTATTAGTGGTATTATTAGTATCACCACTATGTAATTCTCTCCATCAAGATTATGAAGCATTAGGAAGCTTTCTAAATAACTTGAATCACTGGGCATTTTGCAGATACCTTGCAGAATTGATTGCTAACATAAGCTTGAGACATGGAGGTTGAAATATTAAGGAGTGAACTGACTGGGAGTGTGCAATCTGTAGGGGCAGTTTATAAGAAAGGAGACCCAGTGTTTTCAGAGACTGACCAACAGTTGGACAGTACAGTACAGAAATGCTAAAAACTGCAGTCAAACTCCCATTGATTTTCATTTTAAAATGTCCTACATTGAGAAGAAATAAACATGTTTACTGGCACAAAAACTGTTTTGGTTTCTATAGTTAATTTTCCTGTTTTCATATTACATTTTTATATAACTCAACCATTGTATTAAGGCTTAGACTTTGCATTATTTGGGTGTGGCTAGTTTGAATGGCAAACAGCTGCAGTTTCACTTTGTTCAGTGCCCAGTTAAGGTAGGTAAGTATTATTTTATACTGTAAACCCAAATGCTCAAAATAATTAAAACAAATACAGTGAACTCAAATTTTAAAGACAGATCTCCTACAGTATATATATATATATATATATATATATATATATATATATATATATATAGAGAGAGAGAGAGAGAGAGAGAGAGAGAGAGAGTTACTCTTACTTTTTGTTCCTTTTTGAATTAATTAACTTATTTTTGAC
>VUQH01032910.1:10825-31434 GCA_015106775.1 Etroplus canarensis | reverse complement strand
GTAAATTTTATTTTTTGTTTTTTTTTGGTGTGTGTGTTTTTTTTTTTTTTTTTTTTTTTTTTTTTTGTTTAGTGGCGGAAACAAGCTACCATACTTGCATCATCTTTCACATAGGTATGTGAAATCCACATAGGTAATTTGACGCACACCACTCATTGTGGAAGGGGTTTGTCTTTCCACCTGGGCACTAATATATCAACCACTACGCTACTTAACCTTTAATTGCATCTGCATATAGGCTTTAGTTCATGAGGTCAACCTAATGCATCTGATGCAAATGAACTACAATAACTCCTACAATAGATTATTGAATTCGTAGTTATTTACTATAGTCCGTTAAAATAAATGAGGTGGGCAAGCTATTAGAAACACAACTTTCAGGTCATGTAACAAAATGTAGCCATATGTGAAAATAAAGTTCCTGAAATGCCCATATAAACTGTGGTAGTCTATTAGACTACATTAGCTTTTCTAACCACGCACATACCAAATAACCCCACTAACTTAAACTTCTTGACGTGGAGTAGAATTGTGTTTTTGGCATCATGTTGTTTGTGTTTTTGAGGGGAAAGCTAAAAAATTCACCAAGTATTGTCTGTATTATGAATATAATATTCCACGTGGAAGTAAGCATGATTACCAGAGACCATAAAGGCAATGAGTCTGTTACCATCTTCAACATAAATGTATGCATTGTCAGAACTGATAAATAGAAATGTCCTTTATACTTGAATACACGAAACCCAGTTTAACAAAAGCATTTGAAGGGGGGAGGGGATTTTTCAAGGCCTGCCAGAAGCCTTTTTTTGGGGTTTTCAGACAGGCCTTCCTTTATGTAGGAAAAATCCTATTGTCAAAGACAAACTTAAAAGCAATTGTGGGAAATGGGTTGGTATCTGTGAAATGTGTTGCATAGCACTCATAACGGGAAGTCTATGTGTAGAAGTTACTGAACCAAAACTCTACAGCTTTTGTCACTGGAGTGGCTGCTTTCTTGGTGCCATGTCATCTGAGATCTGATCCTTGAGTGTCTGGGAATTGCCAGACCTTTTTGTGAGTGTCTGAGCACCAACATTCCTGGAAAGCCAAAATGAATATTGAAATTCAGAATGAATGTGAACCATGCAAAGCAGGTGCTCTGTAAATCATGTGGACTATCCCAGTGCCATTTGTTTCCCTCTTTTCAGTGGAGGCAGAAACAGCAGCATAAAGAACAGCTTCTGTACTAGTAGACTGGAAGTAGATAAACAGAGGCGTACATAAAAATCTAAGCTAGTAAAGTTTTAAGTTTATAATTGGTTATATATTTTTCTCTCCTTTTAATCATCCAGGAGATGGCAGTAAACGACAGATGGTTCATCTCTGTCAACAACTGTGATCTCTCACAGTAATTAGCAATAGGTCATATTCATTGTGAGAAAACAGAAGTCCAAATGCAGTTTTGAAATCTTGGAGTTTTTAGGTCATGGAGTAATTTAAAACCAGTGAGAAAAATCTGTCTCACAAACAAATTACTGGTCCATAAACAAATCGGTGAACCAGACTGTTTGGCTGGTTAAAAATAGGCTGCTAATGAAGATAAACTTACAAGGCTGCTACTAATAAATAAATAAATGTTTGGGTAATTATTACAGCACTTCTCTGCTCTAGCTGAGCACTCAAAGCACATTTTTACTACGGGCCTCATTCACACAGCACTTTATTCTATGCCTCAAACACATTCTAACATTCATGCACACACCTACATTTTGATGGACTGCATCAGAAGCAATTTGGGGTTCAGTATCTTGCCTGAGGCCGGAGGAGCCAGGGAATGAACCACCAAACTACCGAGTGGCGAAAGACCCACTCTACCTCTTTAGCCACAGCCATCCCGTAATTTTATTTTTAATACTAATTATCCTTTTGGTCTCTAGTAAAAAATACCTACCACAACATTTCATTCAGGAAGGTTAGGTCTTCAGCTTGCTTGGTTTATGGTTTACCCTGACATGTTCAGTTTATTATCAGATAAGATTTTTTTAAAAAGCAGGAAATTTGCATGTTTGTGAGCCTGGTGCAGCTTTTTTCCACTTTTTTGCTCACATGGTTAATCAATAAAAAGGGTTATTGCCATTTTGTGTCTTTATTGTTATTGCACTAGCGCAATTGTAATGGGACGCATGTTTCAGTGAAGGTTGCCCCCATCCATCTACTAACAGACTAATAAGAGTGTAAAATGACACATAATTTCTCAGTGTGTTGGTCATTGTTGTTGACACAGTTTCAAGCTCACACAGGAGCTGAGTTATATGAGACAGTCTAAAGTGTTCAGCCCTTGCTGTATGAGGCCACGCCTTTTCAGTAGTCAACGCTTTCTTAGTGGGTGAGTCTCTCATTCTTGTTCAGACTTCACATAGCTCAGGTTTTGTGTATCTAGTTAGGAATCAAGTTAGGAATTCTGTGGGAAAATTTTCAGTTTGGATTTTGACAGTTTTTCATGAAATAAAGTAAGTGTTTTATCCTAATATTTTCCAAATGGCTGTTTTTATGAAATTTGCTACCCTCTGTGTGCATGAATTTGTATTAATGTAGCATATCTGTCCTTGTAATAGTTAATGTGATTGTTTATATACATTGAAATTCTTTATTGAAACTGTCATTTAATCTTTTCGAAGATGTAAAATTGTTGTAAAATATTACAAACAAAAGAAATGTTTTCAAAACACGTGGTCTGACTGCACCAATTGATGTTTCACTTTGCGCCCTTAAAAACGCAACTTTATCCAAGCATGGAGGAGAGATGAGTGCAGATTACTTTCCAATGTATTTCAGTGTTATCGCACCTTGAACTTGCAAGTGTACAACAGAAAACTTAAAACATTCCAAGGTATACAACTAAGCTCCCTGGATTTTAAAGTACAGGATATGTGTTGGTGTATTGTGGGCAATGAAGAGAAACTCATTTAAGTTAATTAGCATAACTCTGAAATAAATAAAGCAATAAAATTTGCAACTCTTTAAAATAATTGGATAATTATTGCAGTTATTTATCAACTCAAAATTGAAAATACAATACAATATCCCCATGGCATTAAGAATTTTGATTCTGAATATGATTCCAGCTTTTCAAAATCTAGGATTTTCATTTTGTCTGTTTTGTGTAAGATATTTTTAATATTTTCAAACATTCTATTGATGTGATTAGTTGATTATTCAAAAATTGTTTGGAGATTTTCCAGTGGTTTTCAAATGGTGCCAAAAATATTTTCTGTAAATCATAAAATTCTGCTGTATCATTTAAAGGTCCATTTATATGGGGACCATTTATGCCAACAAATCAAAATAGTAGTCATTTCTCCGTCCTGTGTTATCCAGTTGAAACTGATATGGTTGTAACACATCCTGCCAATCTTACTCATTTTTAGGATTCCAACGAGCTGTTCCTGTTGCTGGGTAGCTTGGCGCATTAGCTGCCAGCTTGCCCAAAGCAGCTAAAACGGTGTTAGGATTATGAGGGGATCCCTGGAATATTTTCTGCCCTGAAAGGGGGCTTATTTAGGGGGGCAATTATTAGGAGTTTTTTAAGCTTCGTTTTGAGTTGCATGTAGTTTTACAGTATGCAGATGTGATTAAAATAGGTACTAGAAGAGGATTATCTTCCTGATAACCCAAGCTCTTGTTTGGAATTCATGAGAAGCAACAGGTCTCTGTCATTAGAATAACTTGCAGAAATGCCAAATGTAATATCTCCATATCTAGACGCAGGGTCTCAGGAGGTAAAGTTCATGCAGTCATCAGCATGCTGTTAGTGTCAGTAGTAATATAATCTTTTCATTGGTGGATGTCAGAGATTGTAGATTGTGTCAATATTTCTGCCAAATATAATGTGTTGTGTGGTTGTGTCTCAGTTTGAGATGTCACTTCTAAATGACTTTGTTATAGGTTGTGTGCTGTGCATCAGCTGTTTTACCCAAATTGTGAAAGCAGCAGCTGGCAGTTAAATGTGAATCAGATGTAGAAGTTTCAGTCACAGTCGCATGATCCTTGTGGGGGATGTTTGTCATGGTTATGTCATTTCTGAGACAGGATAGGATAATGAGATACATTTTATAGATCGCTGCTTGTTTCCCATTATTAACCTGCAGCTCGACCAGCATATAGTAGAACAGCTCTTGTGTGATGTAGCTCACTTAACTTGTGTAGCTGTGCCTTTGTTTTCTAGTCTTGGCTGACGGTAACCTCGCCTGTGTGCTGGAATGCAACTACCATGGCATTCCTCTCTTCACTTGGTTAATTATTAAACAAACAAGCCTTCCAGTTTTTATTTGACACCAGGTGGACATATAACTCATGCATTGTAAGCCAGTTATGACAGGGAGTGATTAGTCGCGATTATGACATCAGAGACTAATAAACAGGCCGTCACAGGAAACACCAGAGACTTGAAAACACGTATGTGTACTCACGCTGTGATAGACTGTGACTTCACCTGTCTGTGAGGTCAAGGTGGCAAGTCACACCTGAATCACTTCAGCAACAGATCACACGACTAAGTAATGGGCAGTCTTTGGAGAGCTTGTGTGTTAACATTGTTTGCCTTTGGGTTTGGTGGCTTTTATTTGAAGTTTAATGTCCAGTTAATTGTAAATGTAGTTTATATTTAGGATTATTTTCTATGAATTCCTTGACATTGCTGGCTTTGTGAATGAGCTGCCAAAATCTGAATCCATTCTGCCGCTAAGTGGAAAAATAGTTTTCATTTTATTTTGTAAAAGTGAGGGTTATATTTACATGAAAGGGTTTGAAAAAGGGGTAGCTCTTTAATCTAAAAATCATGCTTAACAGGTCATGGTGTGACATTATCATTTGCCTCCACTGAAGAACAGGAACACAAAGTCCATCTACTGACATGGAGGGCAACGGAGAGGTCAGCGACACAGACAGCGGCATCATTCTTCATTCAGGTAAAACAATTTTCTGTTTAACTTACTGCCATAGTCATGTTCAGTGAAAGTATCTGCACATGTTCTTGGGATTCTAATGGCACTACAACATCATAATTACATTTGATATAAATGGTCTGATTTTGTGTCAGTGCAGAACAGCTTACAGCACTACAAATACATTAATGGATTTACTGAACAACAGTTTAAGCACTTATCAAAATGTTTACTTACTATTTAAATTTAAAATAGGTACTGAAAACCCACCTGACTTAGAAAGGAAAGAACAGAGCTCCTTTGCCACACTTGCTAGAGGCATAACGAATGTCAACAGTGAGCAAACACATTAGTCCAACAAACATCAAAACAGATAAACTTATCGCAGCACCTGCTTTCAAATGTTCTTAAATAAATAAAAGTATATTTTATTTTCAAGTAACTGTGTTCATGTTATCTCCAGACCGCTACTGAACTGATGAGAACATTTCAGAGAATAACTAAGTCATTTACAATTCCACGGAGCTAACAGCTTTGTATTTATTTTCCTGGTAGCAGAGATGTACATTGGTCTATAGAGATCTTCAGTTTTAAGACATAATTCCTACCAGTTAAATTAGAAGTAGACATAATCTGCTATCTTAAAGAAAGACAAGGATGAAACGAATGCAGCAGAAACAGATAAAAATTTTTCATTATACATAGCCATCAAAACCTTGTTTTCCCTACAACTTCCACAATGCAACTGCTTCTGACACTTTGGTCAGAGATTTGGATGGTATACTTGTAGCTACTATTCTGTCCTGGGGCCTCAAACAAAGATGGGGAGTAGCTTAAAAAGGCCATAGCTGCCTAACTCCAACCCCAATTTATTCTTCCCCAAATAAAAACACCTTATGTCAGTCCACACAGGGTCAGATGCCTATCTTTGTCCTTATGATGAAGAGACACATGGAGAATTTTGAAATACGACAGATCTGTGTCCACATTAGGAGTGCAGAGTAGCGTGTACAAATTCACATTTTTACTTCTTAAAATAAAAAACGAGAAGCTGAAATACTGCCTTTTAACAAGAATTGAGTGAACTTGATTGTCATTCAGCAAGTTTTAAAATATCCTCAACTGCAGTTCTCCTAACTAATTTATTAGAAATGAAGCCCAACTCTCATTCATTTCAATCATAGCAGAACAGAAGGGTTGCTTGCACTTTAGTTACATATGCAGGGTGGAAGAGGGTAAACAGTTTGCTCACCAAAAGAGCAATTAGTGAATGTAAGTGCAGCCCTTGTAACTATGGTGCACTTTGTGTCATATATTTTTTTAGGGTTGCCATGATCTACTTCAGGGCGTCTCCAGTTTGGTCATCTTCCGAACAATATCATATAATTAACAGCACACATTAGCCATCTTGTTTTTGTTCACTCAGTAGTTTCTGCTGATTCGCTCTGGCCTCTCTGACATTCCTTGCGCCCTAATTGAGTCACGTGATGTCTGCCCTATACAATGAAGAAGTGTCACACTACAAAGAATAGGGCAATTGTGACTCTAGGAAGAAGAATTCTTCGGCCTATTGTAGTGCTGTCACACCTCAAATGTTTGTCAGTACCTGCAGGGACTCTGTTAATAATCTCTGAAGGTATTTGGCGCTCAATGCATTTTGCCTGAAACTCCTCGCACAGCCCAGAGACTTTGTCATTAGTCACCAAGGTTGCAGACAGCACCAGTCGAACACTCACATTGTTTTAGTTACCGAGATCCTGATGGTGATTTTGCAGTTTCAGCATCACTAATGAAAACAACTCTTAAAACAAAAGAGTCATTCTTCTGTTGACTGTTAATGTTGCTTTTGGCTGCAGTGATCTCCACTGTTAAACTGTTACAGTAGTCTAAAATCCTATGTAATGCATCATATCACAGAATACTTTTAAAGATAAAACACATAAGAAAATAAAATATTTTTAAAATGAAATGAAAAGATAAGATGAAATAGCAGGATCATCATCAACAATGTGGACTACTGCAGGGTTTTATTCTTGCCTTTTTAACTTTTACAGTTAATTTTATTGGAATCAGTGATCCTTCATAAGTTCATACAGCTCAGGATTCTTTTATATGGCCGTGTGTGTGCAGACAGTGTAGGATTTGTTTTTCTTTAAGTAAAAACATATATCAAAACCAACACTGTTATTTACAATCATGAATAACTGAATAAAACTGGATCTAAACTGTACAGTAAGAATAAACTATATGAATACAGTTCATTCACATTCACTGCCTGCTTTATTAGGTACACCTTGCTAGTACCAGATTGGACGCCTTTTTTCCCTCAGAGCTACCTTAATTCTCCGTGACACAGATTAAACAAGGTGCTGGAAACATTCTTCAGAGATTTTGATCCATACTGACATGTTAACATCATGCAGTTGCTGCAGAGTTGTCAGGTGTACATCCATGATATGAATCTCCCATTCAAATGGGTGCCAAAAGTGCTCTATGGATTGAGATCTGGTGATTGTGGCACCCATTTGAATACAGTCAACTTGTAATCATACTCAAGTAGCCAGTTTAGATGATGTGAGTTTTGTGACTTGCCGTGTTATCCTGCTGGAAGCAGCCATCAGAAGATGGGTTCATTGTGGTCATAAAGGTCACTAACAATAATCAGGTAGGCTGTGGCATTTAAATAATGCATAGTTGGTACTAAGGGGTCCAAAGTGTGCCAAGAAAATATTTCCCATACCATTACACCACCAGCAGCCTGAACCGTTGATATAAAGCAGGAAGAATCCATGCATTCATGTTGTTTATGCCAAATTCTGACCCTACTGTCTGAAAGTCACAGCAGATATCGAGACTCGGCAGCTCAGACAACGTTTTTTCCAAATCTTTTGTCCAATTTTAATAAGCCCATGTGAATTATAGCCTCAGTTTCCTGTTTTTAACTAACTACATGGCATCTGGTGTGATCTGCTGCTGTTGTTGTCCATCTGCTTTAAGATTCGATGTGTTGTGCATTCAGAGATGCTCTTCTGCATACCTTGGTGGTAATGAGCAGTTATTTGAGTTACTGTTGCCTACCTATCAACTTGAAACAGTCTGGTCATTCTCCTCTGACTTCTGGCATCAACATAGTATTTTTGTCCAGAGAATTACCCTTCACTGGATAGGGTCTCTTTCTCTGACCACATGAAAACCTTAGAGATGGGTTATGTGGGAAAATCCCCGTAGAGCAGCAGTTTCTCAGACCAGCACTGGCACGAACTACCATGTCACATTTAAAGTCACTTAAATCACCTTTCTTCCCCATTCTGACACTCAGTTTGAACATCATCAAGTCATCTTGATCTGCAAACTAAATGTATTGAGTCGCTGATTAGATATCTATGTTAACAAACAGTTGAACGTGTACCCATCGTGTTTATATACTCATACGCACAGTAGGTCTGACTTGTATGAACTGAACTGTATGTATATGACATCAAATGATTTTTAATCAGTCTTAAAAGTGCTTCTTTTATCTTTCATGATTGATTGGGTTTGTTTTTGTGGTGGATTTTTTTTTAAGATCCAGGCATATTATGCACATATGCACACTGTCACTGTAACACAGTGCAATTCATAAACACCTAAAATGACCACAGTTTTGAAACAACACATCCGTGACACAATGTCAGCAGAAACTGAAACCACTAAGCTTCACAAAGGCAGGATTAGTTGCAGGGCTCTTCTTTTGAACTGGATGGCATTTATGTAGTTGCAGCCAACGTCTGTGCTTTTGTAAAGTTGACTACAGAAGTTCATCAGTATTTGTTTTTGTATTTGATACATGTATGACTTATGTCAAATATTAGCTGAAAGTATCCTGAAAACTTTGATTTGTCTAACTCATGCATATGTTTATTTATTGTATATATTTAATTCTGTTTATATTTTGTGTGTTGTTGTGTAACTGCTGTTGAGATTTATAATCACAAACAGAGATTTAAATTTTTAAGAGTCTAATTTTCTCGAAAATCTTCTTTGGTAGTGTTTCTGTAATCTTGCTGACATGTCATGAAATACAGGAATGAAAACACACCCCTAAAGAAATAATTTCTTAAAGTCCTAATTGATTTAAATTATCTTTTTTGTGTGTCCGTTTGATTTTAAATGTGCCATTGAATGTTGTAAATTTTTGCTTAAAGTTTTGGCTTTTCTTCTGAATTTACTAAATAAATGTTGTATTTAAATATCACTACATTTACATTAGTTACGACTACTGAATAAAGACATATAAAAGTCACAACTCAGTCACATCATCTCAGATGTGTCTATGTTCTTCTTTACTGTTTGCTGTTGCAGGCTCTGACAGCCCAACAACCCACACCAAGGATGTGACCACACACACGCGGGCAATAAAGATCAAACACCAGGAACTCCAAGAGAAGTTGGAGATCTGCATACGTGAGCTGAAGGATCTCTGCATCCGAGAAGCTGTAAGTAATGCCTACGTGCAGGTCAATGGCTGATCAGAAGTTTAAAATCTAATGAGACTACATATAACAACATATGCAGTCTCGTTAGACTTATTTGTTCTGGGCCATGTTTTATGGCACAGAACAAATGAGTCACATAATTATGATCACCTAAGTTCATTAAAGTCTTTATAATGGTTTAAGTAGATCTGCACAAATACAATGGTTAGGTGATTAGGCAGGCTGTTACAAAGTGTATCAAGAACACTGTTGATGATTCAGCAGCATTTTATGAAGGATTAAATTGGTGGAGCAATTTTGTACAGGATTTTGATGACGCATTTTACTGCAAGTTAACAGAAACCTACAAGAAGGACATTTATGTGTTTTTGGCAGTACCCACTCTCATTAATAGATTGGTAAATATGTATGAATTCAAAAAGACAGGGCAAAAAGGCTAGATCACAGGATAGTCATAGGAAGGTTGGAGTCCACTCCAGTTGTTATAAGCCAAGTGGCAAGATACACCCTGGACAGGTCACCAGTCCATCATAGGACATTTCCAATTCACAACAAGAAAATATTTCAGTATATGGCCATACTGGCCCGAGCACACCTGATCAGGTTTGATTTTGGAAGCTGAGGAAGGTTGGGCCTGGTTAGTACTTCAGTGGGAGACATCCTAGAAATCCCAGGTGCTGTAAGCTTTGGGGTGGCTGTGGCTCCGGAGGTAGAAAGAGTCATCTTCCAGTCCAAAGGTTGGTGGCTCAATCCCAGCTCCTCTAGTCCATATGCTGAAGCATCATGCTGAATGTCTGAAGCATCAAGACATTGAATTGCCCTTGATGCATCCACCAAAGTATGAATGTGTATGTGATAGTTAAATGTGCTTAATAAAGCACTATGTGAATGGGTAAATAAGGCTTATTGTATGAAGCAATTTGAGTGTTCAGTTAGAGTAGAAAAGCGCTATGTACAACCCCAATTCCAAAATGTTGGGACGCTGCATCAAATATAAATTAAAAAACAATGCAATGATTTGCAAATCTCATGTGACAATATTTTATTCACAAATGAATATAGAAAACATATCAAATGTTGAAGGTGAGACATTTTACTATTTAATGAAAAATACTAGCTCATCTTGAATTTGATTTCAGCAACATTTCTCAAAAATTTGAAAAAGGGCCATGTTTATCTCTGTGTAGCATCCCCTCCGCTTTTATCAACAGTCCATAACCATCTAGAAACTGAGGAGACAAGCTGCTTTACCTTTGGGAGAGGAATGTTGTCCCATTCTTGTCTGATATAGGACTCCAGTTCCTCAACAGTCCTGGTCTTTTTTGTCATTTTTTGCATTTCACGATGCCCCAAATGTTTTCTGTTGGTAGAAAAAGCCATGCTGTTGTAATAGCTAAAGTATGCAGTTTAGCATTGTCTTGCTGAAATACGCAGCTTTCCCTGAAAAGATGTCTGGAGGGGAGCATATATTACTCTAAAACCTGCATTGTTGCCAGTTGCCAGTACCATTGGCAGTAGTGATTCCCCATACCATTAGAGATGCAGGCTTTTGAACTGAGCACTGATAACAAGCCCAAGGATCCCTCTCCTCTTTACTCTGGAGGATGCAACATCCATGATTTCCCAAAAAATGTTCAGATTTTGACTTGTCTGATCACACAACCGTTTTCCACTTTGCCCCTCTCCATTTTAAATATGCTTTGGCCCAGAGAAGACAGTGGTGTTTCTGGACCATGTTCGCATATGGCTTGTTTTTTTGATTGATAGAGATTTAATCTGCATTTGTGGATGGCACAGCAAACTGTTCACAGACAAGGATTTCTAGAAGTGTTCTTGAGTCCATGCAGGGATTTCCATAACAGAATCATACCTGTTTGCAATGCAGTACTGCCTGAGGGCCCAAGATCCCCAGCATCCCATGTTGGTTTTCAGCCATGTCCCTTGTGCACAGATGTCTCCAGATTCTCAGAATCTTTAGATAATATTATGTAGTGTAGATGATGGAATATTTAAAGTCCTTGCAATTTTACAATGAGGAACATTATTCTGAAATTGCTCCACAATTTGTAGATGTGATTTCTTGCATATTGTTGAACCTCTGTCCACATTACCCAATCACATTACTGGCGTGTTGCCATTTAATTTAATTAGTTGCAACATGTTCCTCCAGCTGTTTCTTTTTAGTACCATATACTTTTCCAGCCTTTGTTGTCGATGTCCAACAGTTTTCAGACATGTTGCTCCCATCCAATTGAAGTAGTAGTTTTCATTAAATAGCAAAATATCTCACTGTCAACATTTGATACATTTTCTATGTTCTTTTGTGAATAAAATATTGGATTATGAGATTTGCAAATCACTGCATTGTATTTTATTTATAATTTACACAGCATCACCATGTTTTTGGAATTGGGGTCGTAAGTACCAGTCCATATACATGTCAGTTTGTTTTTAAACTCATCATAAAAGGCAGTTTCACATTAGGCAATGCACATTTCAGAGTTAGTAGGTTCATTCCCTCTGTTCAGAGCCACACTGTGATCCCCCTTAGCTGTAATCAGAGCTTCTTTAGCCACTGAGACTTCCTCCCAGCTATTTAGAAGGCAGAGTGCAATGAAAAGACCAACACCAATTCTAGCTGATGGATTTTCAAGTTTATCTCCATTAACAGTCACCAGTAAGGACCTCGACAGTAAGGAAACATAAGATGTTTTAATTTCTTTACTTGTCCTTTGTTTATTGCTTCTCCTTTCACATATATTTTGAGAAACTGATCCATATGGCTTCAGTGAAGTTTTAATGAATGTATTATAGCCATTAAAGACATGCCCTGGTGGCTCAGGTGGTTTAAGGAATTTCAGTCTCAGTTTCAATACAGTATGGGACTTTTTCAGTCTTTCCTGTCTTCTGTAAAATACTAAAGAAATTCTAAGGGACTCTTGTCCCCTAAGGCAATTTCCCAACTGGACACATATTCAGTTTCAGGCGTGTTCATGACATGCGTAGGTGCTCCAGGGTAAAATCCCAGGACTGATCATTCTTTCCTGTTGACACTTGGGCAAGCCAGTCCTGTTGGAACATGCTCAGGTGAAGTAATGGGAGTCTTGATACTTCTCCTTGCTCTCTGTGACAAAAGATTAAGTAAGCTCATTGACTGCACTTTACATTTTGTCTTTCTGTAAAGTTGGGTGGCTCTGAGTGACTCAAAGTCTGAGTCTCATTTTAACTGTCCTTTAATGAATCTGTAACAGTGTGTTGTATTGCTCTGGTTTCAGTTTGGACACTAATACTTGAGACAGTGAAAAAGTGAAACCCAAAGAATGTGTTGTGAAAGGAAATATCTGCAAACACAAAATTGTGCAACCACTTCTCTGCACCTATAAGTCTGAACATGTAAGGAGATAAGAATTAGATACTTGAATGTAATTTCAAAACTGAAACATGGAGATGGTTGAATAACCTCAATGAAAAAACTGTCAGGAAGAAAACTGAAAAGATTGGTCGGTGTTGATTTTAAAAGAAGTATTGTTTTGATTAACTGTTTAACGAAGCTTTTATATATCCACGTAAAAATAAACTCTGTTCATGTTCAGATGTTGCTTTGTGGACATTTGGATTTTAATTAGCTGCATGTCATTTAGGAGTTGACAGGCCAGCTGTCAGAAGACTACCCTCTACTGCCAGGAGAGAAGCCTCCACAGATTCGCAGGCGTATTGGAGCTGCGTTTAAACTAGATGAACTCAACATCCTGCAAGGAGCAGAGGTATAAACAACATTTGGAGACTGCAACATGGCATAATGGTCATTTTTAGACATTGCATGCACCAAGAGTCACATTGTTGTCACTGTTATCCTGTGGTAACCTTTACAGGATTCACAGCTGAGTTCGGTCGATGCTGATCTAGCACTTCAGATGAAGATATATGAAGCTGCACGCAAGCTCTGTGAAGAGGAAAACTTGAACAAGTCTGTGAAAAAGAGCCGGTTACAGCAATGCAAAAGAGAGGAGAAGAAACTCAAGCAGCTACAGGAGATGGCCTTCCGCCTGCGACTGGAGCATGGCCGATCATCACCACTCCCTGCCTTTAATATTACACAACAAGGTGAGCCACCAAGCCAGAACACTCAAAGAGAGTTAGGTGTTCTTCAAAAATTGTCTGTGCTGGGAATTCATTTATAGATTTCATGGAAGTATAGAAATGTATCATTTTTGTACTGATTGTCTTTCTGTTTTATTTTTACAGATCGTGGCACATCTGATGACAGCTCCTTGTCTGATTCTGTTGTGCAAGATGAAGGTACAGCTTGTGCCAGTTTCTTCGAAAGCTCTTTTTTCTTTCTGTAGTTTAAAAACTTAAGTGTTTGACAAATGACCAGTTAACCATAGATCCTGTGAAAACTTGAACAGAATCCAGAAAGTTTATTTTTAATAGTGTCATTCTCATGGTTCCTCTGAATAAAAGTTGTTAAAAGTAGAGGGTCTTAAGTGACAAAATGCAAAATGTGCTCCCATGCACAACATAATATATGGTGTTATTTTTTTTTAGAAGTCACAAGCCAGTCATCACAGCCTTCCTCTGGACTCCCTTATCCAGCAGAGACAGATCCTCCCCTGCCTGCCACTGTGTCCACACAGTCCTGTGTGGACGGCTCCTACATGTCTCCATGTGTGACTCCACAGTCCCTGCAGCTGAACCTGAGTCAATCTCCTCATCCAAGCCTTGACTTGAGCTTTAACTCAAGCCCTGCATATGACCTTCCTCCCATCGAGCACTCCCCATGGACCGAGTCAAGCCTTGACCAACCCTACCAGAAGAGCAAGAAGTCACGCTCATCCATCAAGAAGAGGTAACTCATGTCATCCATTATGACTCCTTTCCTGTTTATCAAGTTTTAGGGTTGGAAAAGCAAACTATGGTTTGAGATGTTATGTAAGTGAAAACTGGTTGTTAGATTCTTTAAAAAGGTTGGTATAAAGAAATCCACTTGTGACTTTAACATAACTGTATCTAAACTGTCAAAATCTTTTTTTTTTGTCAAACCTTCATTTGTAGTTTTGTTAACAGTGTGAGAAGTTCTTTATTGATTCAAAATAGATCCTCTTCATTTCCTTTAGCAATAATATTTCTGATATAAACCTTTTTTAATCACTAGCACTACTGTTTTGAATTGTTACTGTTAATAAATGTTTTACACTGCCATCTGCTTTTGAAATGGTGCTACAACAGTCAGTTACAGTGCCACTTCTTTGGAAAAGGACAACCAATCAAGATATAATTCAGGCTTTACTGTTCACCTCAAGGCTCCCACCTCTAAAAACTCCAACAAGTGATAGTGTGTATTATTCTTTGTAACTGTAATGGCTTTATTAAAGTCACTGATGATGGCTAGCTTATGGATGATGATGATAATGATGGATAGCTACATTATTAAATTGGTGTATCTTTTAGATATGTTACAATGTATTCATCTAAGTGTGTATATATCTATATCTCCATATTGTCTGCCCTCCAAGTAGTAACCATGTTAAATGTTGTGCTTCTATCTTGTGTGTTCAGCAGTCCAACCAAAACTGAGGTGTTGCCACCATTAGAGGCCTGTTTAGTGCAATCAGCTCTGCCACTCCAACTTTCCAATCTGAAACTGAGCCGTGGCCAGTCAAACAGTACACCCTCCACTCCAGAGATGCGGGTGCACAGACAACTGTCTCTCAGGTAACTACACCTCACGCATGTCTTCAAGTCAGTATGTTGGGAGCTGCACCCTGAGTAGTGCATAAAATGGACTGCAAGATATGCTTTTACAGAATAAGTTATTTAAAAATAAGGATGGACCTATTTAGACATTCTGCAGTTTCTTTGTAAAGTGACTGTAAATTTTTTTGTCTATATATTTGTTGTGATTTGCACAGGTTGTCCTCTCCTGAGTCTTTATTTGAAAAGGACCGCGGCCGGCCCAGAGGTCCAAGAAGGCGACTGACCGAATACGCAATAACACTACCAGAGAGTATATCCCCTACAGTGAACTATAGAAACCATGTTAGTTCTGAGGACAGCAACTCTGAAAATTCATTTACTTCCTACAATAGCTCCCCATGTCAGGAATTACCCTGTGATTTGCCCAAACAATATCAGCCTGCATTCCTTCTCTGTAGCCCAGTTGGCAGCTATGGACCTCCAACCTTCTCACCTACTACTGGTTTTTACCATAATCCTCGGCACCAGTGCAGTCCTGGTATTCAGAAAACCTATTACAATGAAGAAGTAGTCTACACTGATATGAACATGACACGGAGTTATTTCCCCCAGCAACCTCCCTGTTCACCCAACAGATATGAACACAGGTATAGGGAAACTGCTGTACCTCGCCAGAGAGTACAGAGGCCACTGCCTCCTGATATCAGAATCACCCCTCCAGCAAAATGGGACCATCCACACTACCGCCCTAGTGGTCTACCACGACAAGTAGTGAATGAACAACTTAAGTCATGGCACAGGCGCAGTCAGTTCAAAGCACCCAGGTCTCGCTCTCTTGACAGACAGGGAGCTGTCAGAATGAAAAACACATTCTCTGGGGAGTCACCCTGCTACCAAAATGAGCAATACCATGACCAGGTAAGTCCTGTTATACATTTTTAAAGCATTTTGATTCTTCTATTTTTTAAAGGTATAAAAGCAGTGTTATTGAATATTTAGAAGTAAGTAAATGTTGATTTGCTATGAAGTGTTTGTATCATGATGATCTGATTTTAAAATGATTCTGCTGCTGTTATTTAATCATGTTATGATATATATTTCTGTTTTTAAATTCAGGGAGATTTTTTTAAACAATCAAAGATGTTGGAAAAGGGAACAAATAATGTTTCCTTTTGTGACAGTGGGAAAAAGATGCATTTTATCAAATCAGCTTTGTGCTATTTTACATATACCATCACATATTCATTTTAGCTTTCTGTTGATACTTTTTAGGTAATGCAGAGAAGGGCTCTCCCGAGAGAAGACACTCAAGGGCGCTGGCTTGTAGATGACGGCTCTCACTTTTTTAGCCAAGTGTAAAGAGAAGAAACTTTGATGCCAAACCAAACCTGTTAACTGAGAGACAGTAAATTTCCCATTAAACCAAAGTGAGATAGTCAGGAAGGTGATTTATATTAACTTTTTGTGCCCATAACTGACTTGCTTTTTTCATTAAAGTTCTCATTATCCTGTTTGCCTGCCTGGCTGCATTTAAGCATACAGCATAAGGAGTAAAAAATTTGAGTAACTTAAGGTTTAATGTTAGGTAGCACGGCTAAACTACAGCTTACCAAAAGTCACAAAAACCCTCAGCAATGTGAGTGCAGTGCAGTTGAATTGGATTCGGGGTGCAACTGTGACTGTTTTTTTGCCACTCTGTCATTTTGTTCTAATATTTACAGATTAGGCATTGATTTGAATGCTTATGAATTAATAGTAATGGAACAAGGATAATTATTCTTTATTAGTGCACCTTGTAGTGATTGTTTTAATGGAGCCAGCTGAATTTGGGATGATCGCTTTACTTAAAAAACAAACATTGTCCTCCCAGGTTTCTGTATCATAAAATACAAGGTATATTTTCATATGTGAAGCAATTACAAACAAAATGGAGAAAGCGATGACATGAGCTCTTACACAGAAAGGGCTATCAAAATATGCTTTTTGTAGATGGATGACAAATTTATGTGTTCCAAAAATGGTGTTTCTAATGTAAAATTGTTTAAAATAAATCTAGGATGAATTGTTGTTGCCAAGTGAACTTCCTAAGGTGCTCTACTAAGGCTGCAGCCACACTAACATGTTTTGGTTTTAAAACAGCATTTAAACGCATGTCACATGGCCATGCACATATAATAGACATGACATGCAGAATTTAACACCAGGACAGCTGCTAGCAAGGACAAGAAGGTCAGCAGTGTTTGTAATTGGTTTTCCATGTTAAATTAACTACTGGAAGCAAGGTTTGTTTCACTGATTGCATCCAGTCAGGAAGGGTAGATGAGGGTCTACATCTCTGCGCGTCTGAAGTACAACACAAATTAGATTAGCATTAGCATTTGCAAATGCCTCAGTTTTAGGGTTCCTTAGTGCAGTAGTCTGAACAAGGGTTTCTTTTTGCTGTTTCATTTTCAACCAGCTGTATGAAGGAAGTGAATCCACTGTTAAAATAATGTAAATTACCAACACGTCCTTGAAAAGTGTATTTTTTAACATGTCGCTTGAGATTGATCGAGTCACCATTGTAACAGACTTGTGCTGCTTAAATTCAAGATTGCAGGTTTTTCCTCTTTATTATGTAATTTTGGAGGCAAATTTCTTTTGATGATGTAACAAAATGTGTCTGTAGTTGTGTCAGTTAATTTGAATAACTAACAGACTTAATCATCTAGTTGAAACTAGACATTAACTTACTGGCATGGGATGGTAGCAAATTAAGACAGAGCAGAGTCTCAAGGCTTGGCAGCTATTAGCATGTCAAATAGAAATGTTTTGAACTTTATCTGTACTTTTACCTGTGTCTTTGTTGGTGCACAGTGTTTGAGACAGCAGCTGGTGAGTCATTAACTTTTCTGTTACCAGCAGTAACAATTTTTACTCAAAAAACACTAAGTCGACCTCTCTCAGCCAAAATTTAAATAATGAACTAACAGATAATTTGATATTGAGAGTTAATTAGTATAAATTGAGCTCTAGATACACACTGACTGGTCTCTTACAGTAATCTATTTATCATAATTTATTGTGGTTTGCACCACTGGACCCCTAGAAATTCAGACTAGAAATTAGGTACGATGTGGACCAGAGTTTGCAAAACAAATCAGGATTCCAGTTTACAAAAGAAAAAAACGATCGCAATCATGTTACCCTTTGTGCCTCTTTTTTACTGTCTTTTTATTTATCATTTACAGTAGTTTAAGTGAACCTATTGTGCTGTGTTGCTGTAAAATATATGTCCCTGTGGAAATAAAGACTATTGTGTGAATAATGTTGAGTTTTATTAACTTGCATTGTGTGCAGGCTGAAAACCTTTGCATATGAGTATTTCTTGAAGACATTTTGACATGTCAGAGTAGAAAAACTGTCTGGTTTTTCTTAAACACAACAGATTGTGTGATCAGTATCACCTGTGCTTTTTCCTTTGTGGTAAGGCCTGATAGTCATGTCCAGTTTTTTAGTGGCATCTTTTAATCAGTTACAGTATGCAGCCTGGGAACACATTGACAGGTTGCACTTGAGGGTTTTTTGTGAAGAGAAATAAAGGGCTTTCCTTATTTCTCTATTTGAGTCACCTCATCTCCACTCTCCTCCATCCCTTCCTTGCCCATGACCTGGAAATTTATATCAGTGCCACATCTTGAAGGATGGAGTTGGAAGATCTTTAAGTGGTGCAGCTATATCATTTATGTCTGCAACTTGTAGAAAAGGTCTAACACAAATCTGGAATATACAAATGGCATATACACTGTATGGACAAATGTACCAATCTTGTTTTGTGCACTGAGATAGAGTCATAATAGAGCAGAAGAGGGCCTTCCCTAAACTGTTCCCACAAAGTTGGAAGCATAGGGCTGTCCAAAATGTCCTGGTAAGGTGAAACATTAAAAGTCCACCAAACTTCACAGTTGGCACAATCCAGTCAGGAAGGTAATGTTCTCCTGGTATTTGCCAAACCCAGACTTGTCCATCAGACCACTAGACAGAGAAGTGGGATTGATTTGTCACTCTACAGAACACAATTGCTCTGTTTCATAGTCCAGTGGCAATGAGCTTTACTCCACTCTATCCATTTAATCACATGCCATGAAGCTCTTGGTTTTTGTGCTGATGTTAATGGTAGAAGAAGTTTGGAACTCTGCAGTTACTGAGTCAGCAGAGCAAGGTGATCTTCACACACTATGCACATCAGGACTTGGTTATCCTGCTTGAACTTTCTACCACTGCGCTGGTTTACCACTTCATGGCAAAGTTGCTGTGGCTCCTAAATGTTTCCATTTTGCAATAATATCAGTTAATCTAGGACAGAAATATTTCACAAACTGACTTGTTGGAACAATTGCATCCTATTAGAGTACCACACTCAATTTCAGTGAGCTCTTTAGAACTATCCATTCTTTCACAATTGTTTGTAAAAGCAGACTGCATGGCTAGGTGCTTTATTTTATACATCTGTGGCAACAGGGCTGAAAAAAATTAACGCTTGAATTCAGTGATGAAGAGGTTTGGCCCAATACTTTTGTCCATGTGGCGTATTTATGCAGGGGGTAGGGTAAGATGGAAGCAGATGATATGCTGTGGTGACCAAGGTTATTATAGTTACCTTAAACTAAAAACTAAAACTACATGAGAGAAATAATTTTAGTTAACTGAAATAAAAATAAAAACTAGACTTTTGGTAAAAATCAAAACTAACTAAAATGACTTTGTGGGCTTAGGAAACTAAAATAAAATAAAAAATATACACAAAATGTCCTTAGTTCTAGTCTTTGTCAGTTGAGTTAAATTTGATCAGTCAGTGTGTCTGATGAAGCTTTAATGCATCTGTTTATTGAGACTCAGGGTGTCTACATGATTGTGACTCATCTGCCTTCACAAAGTGTTGTGTTTGTGTTGTAATTTCTGATCTAAACATCTTTCCCTGACAAATACCATCCATACTGTAATAATAAAATCAAAACTAAACTAAAACTAAACATTTTCAAACAATAAAACCTAAACTAAAATGAGAAAACCCACTCTGGAAACTAAACTGAATTCAAAATAAAAACTCAAAATGAAATAAAAATAAAAACTGATTAAAAAATGCAAAATTATATTAACTCTGGTGGTGACCCCTAAAGAGAGCAGCCAAACTAAAACGGAAATTAATAGATTAAAACTGACAGTGAAACCTAACCAAGCAAAGTCACGCGGACAAGCAGCCATCAATTTTCTTCTTATTATTTAATTCAGGGTCATAGGTGGTGCTGGAGCCTATCCCAGCTGTCATAGGGTGAAATTGCAGGGCCAGCATGGGGAGACAAACATCCATCGACGGGAGGAAACCACGTAAGTACAGAGAAGCAAGATGCCTCGCCGGTGTAGTTAAACTCAGACCTTCTTGCTGTGAGGTGACCGTGCTAACCACCGCACCACCGTCCTGACGAAACTGACTGAAAAAAGCTAAAAAAAAAAAAAAAAAATTAAAAAAAACATT
>VUQH01032910.1:0-10805 GCA_015106775.1 Etroplus canarensis | reverse complement strand
TCCTGAAAAAAATAAAAAAAAAAAATAAAAAAAAAAAAAAAAAATTATAAAAAACACTGAGTAATTCTGTTAATGTATTTTGATATTATTTAATCATACGGTAAAAACATTTTTACATGTTGTAAATCGTTTTATCATTAACTAAACGTAACCAAATGGAACCCTTTTTTGACATCATAAAGACGTTTTGTTTTCAACACTTTTATTTTGAAAGGGGAGCGAGGATTCAGTTTACGGATGAGACGCGAACTTCCGGAAAGATTTGTGTTTCTCATCGATAAATAATTCACCTTCCTGGTTTGAAGGCTACCTTGCCAGGTAACTTTGCTGCTTTAAATGAACTTGTCATTGCAGATTTTGATAAGGCAGAGCATCTAGCGAATTTTTTTAGGAAGGTATCGCCGTAAATTCTTCTGTGTTGCTGCTCGGAAGTTAATTCACTGAAAATTGCCTCCTGCTAGGCGACAGCTCACCGCTAGCTAAGAGGAAAGGCTAGCAGCCTGATATATGAGCACCTAACACCAGATGCTTTGTACGCGTTTTCGGTGCTCGTTATATTTAATGCTGTGCTTTTATAAGAAGTGTTGGAACCTGGACTGACACGGTGAATGTATGTAAAGTCGTCTCTATCTTGCGGTTGTTTACATCTTGTACTTCGTGTTCCGTCTGACGCTGTGCTAACCTTAATCAACATCCGTCTGGCAGCCTGTGCGAAATAGTAAAATGGTTAAACGTGTGTGTGTGTTGTCAGCCACAGCTCTCCACCATAAGCCATTAATATGTTTTAAGTAAGAAGTGTTGTCCTGTAGTCATTGTCCGAGGACATAGACCTAAACAAGTTTAGCCGCTTCTTTTGTTTCCTTGTTATCGTTTGATCAGTAGCATAGATGTTTGATATGAAGCTCAGATTAATTTCCAGCCGTTTTTAAATAATAAGCTGGGGAAAAGTACAGTAAGTATTAAACGCATTATGAATTCTAAGCAGCCTTGTGAAGTAACAAAAACCGTTTTTGAAGTCCCCTCAGGATGTTTTAGCCAGAGTCAAAGGAAAATCACCAGCATTGTAAGGTTGACATTGGACACAAAATGTTGTACAGAAAAAGAAAAAAATGTAAGTGTAAAGAGTCTGATTGCTATGGGGCATGCCGAAGTTCAAACCAAGCATCAGAATGGGGTAGAAAGGTGATTTTAGAGACTTTGAATGTAGCATTGCTGTTATTGCCAGATGGGCTGGTCTGAACATTTCAGAAACTGCTGATGTACTGGGATTTTCCCACACAACCATCTTTAGGGCTTCCAGAGAATGGTCAAAAAAAGAGAGAGTATCCAGTTAGCAGCAGTTCTCTGGGTGCAAATGCCTTGTTGATGCCTGACATCAAAGGAGAATGGCCAGATTGCTTCAAGCTGATTGAAAAATAACAGTAATTCAAAAAATGTTCTTACAGCACGTTGAGTTTTGAAGCAGATGAGCTACAGCAGTAGAAGACCCCACCAGGTGCCGCTCCTGACAGCTAAGATCAGGAAACTGAGACTACAGTTCATGCAGTCTGACCAAAATTGGAGAATATAAGATTTGAAAAATGTTGTCTGGTCTGAGTTCTGATTATTGCTGTGACATTTTGACATTAACAACACAAAAGCAAGGATCTGTCCTGCCTTGTATCACTGGTTTAGGCTGGTAGTGATGTAATGGTGTGGGAGATATTTTCTTGGCACATTTTGGGCCCCTTAGTACCTACTGAACATTGTATAAATGCCATACCCTGCCTGAGTATTATTGCTGATCATGCCTATCCCTTTATGACCACAATGCACCATCTTCTGATGGCTGCTTCCAGCAGGGTATTATACCATGTCACAAAGCTCAAATCATCTCAAACTTGATTCTTGAACATGACAATGAAACTGTAGTCAAATAGCCTCCACAGTCACCAGATCTCAGTCCAAGAGAGCATCTTTGAAATTTGTTTTAATGAGAGATTGGCATCATGGATTTGACGCTGACAAATCTGCAGCAACTGCTTGTTGATCTGGTGAATATAGACCAAAATCTCAGAAATGTTTCGAGCACCTTGTTGAATCTATGCCACATAGAATTAAGGCAGCTCTGAAGGTAAAAGGGGTTCCAACCTGTTACTAGCAAAGTGTATTAATTAAGTGGGGAGTGACTGTATTAAGCAACTTACAACTAATAGTGATTTACAAATCCACAAACTCTGAAATTCAGTTGCAAATGAGGCCACTTAAAGGAAAATAGACTGACAGCATAATTTTGCATTTACAAAAGCTATGTAACAGCAGCATCTGTATTAATAGGATAAAACTTAGATTTAATCAATGTTAACTTAAAATGTAATAAGTGGAGACTGCTTTTCTTAATATGTAGGTTACTTAACGTTAGTCACCCCTTTCCCCCTTATTAACAGGCTCCATACACATTTTGAGTTCCTTAAAACTGATCGCCTTTCAGAACCAGGTTTTAGGTGACAGAGGTATAGGCACAGCCTTCAGCTATCAGACCCCTCTCCTGTGGAGCCAGCTCCCAGTTTGCTTCTTTTTGATAAAGTTTAGGGCTTAGTTACACTGCAGCACGTTTAGGCTGCTGGGGGGGGCTTCTTATGATGTGCTTGGCATTTCTTCTCCACCCACCTCTTTTCACTCCCTATGCATTTATTTGCTGCTGCTGCATGTCATTAAATGTAATCTTCTTTCTCCCATACTCTCCCTCTTTGCTCTCCTTTCTCACTTCTCACTCCCCTCACCTCCATTTAGTCAAGGCAGATGGCTGGCCCTCCCTGAGCCTGGTTCTGCCAGAGGTCTTTTAATGTTAATCGGGAGTTCTTCCTTCCCATAGTACCAAGTGCTTGCTCACAGGGGATCATCTGATTGTTTGCGTTTTTTTTCTATTACTGTAAATTATTTACCTTACACTGTAAAGCGCCCTAAGGCAGCTTTTGTTGTGAATTGGTGCCATATAAATAGAATTAAATTGAAATTTAATCCCTAGTCTGCAGCTCAACATTACTGGGTATAATTATCAAACTGAAAATCAAAACAGAAAATATCATTACTCATTTTATTTAGTTTATGTACATTATCTGAATTCAAGTCATGGGAAAAGTGGTGGGTCTTTAAATCTGGAAATTATGATCCTGCATCCTTCTCCCTGGCATTTTTATGCTGTGCAGTAGAGTTTTTGAAGTTAGTTATTTTCCTGCTGAAATTCCATTTAAATAATATTTTTCTCATATGTTGACCAATAATACCATTGGTTGCTGGTTATTTTCTCTATTTATTCCAGCCAATTTGCATAGCATGGCACATTTACACACAACCTTGAATATAGAGAACATAGTATCAGTCTGACCATGTAGCAATATTTTTTTTCACCTGTTGTGCTTTAAGTTAGTTTTACTTTTCTTTGATTAGTTTATTGTGTTTGCTGTAGTTGTATGTCTTTCGTTGTGTATTCCTTTATGTTTGATCACTGAGGTTATCGAGGGCTGCAGAGAATATACTTAACCAGTAAAGCTGATTGTGATTCTGGTTCCTCAGGAGGAAATTGAAGTACACCATCTGAAGCAGAATACATAGACTGTGAGCGGATCATCAGGTAGTCTCCCTATGTCAGGCCGAAACGGGTCTGCTAGTGATGCAGACTGCCGGATCTCTGAGGACTGCCAGGTCCCAGATGTTGAGCTGATGGAGCTAGGGCCACTGCTGGAGGAGGGAGGGGCGCGGCAGGCAGCATCCAAAGGCGTCCATTCTGAGGTAGGACTATTTTAGAAAATACAAAGAGAAGAGCTGTTATGGCTATGTAACTTCAGTAACTCTTGCTATCTCCTTAAAGGGAGCTGCTATGCTTGCAGATGAGGAAGAAGAGGATGATGAGGTGGGTGAAGTTCTAACCTTACCACTCCAGGCTCACCACGCCATGGAGAAGATGGAAGAATTTGTACACAAGGTAACACATGTCTTTCTTTTATTATACAAACAGAACTTGCTGGGGAACAAGACTAGTGAATTGGTCTTTTAACAATATATTAGTCTTCATAAGACACAAAAAACTTCAGCACGGAAGTGTGATGTTTCATGTGTATAGAAGCTGTGTTTCCATTACTGAGATACTCCATGCAGGAGCAATGATGTGCTTTTTTTTTTATCTGTAAACTGTCAGTACATATCTAGGTCACAGTTCTGTAATTTTGCATTTACAGAATCCGTATAAGCTGGGGTTTTTTTTAAAAAGAATGAGTCTGTTTGAGGTTGCCTTCAAACTCGCAGGCATGCTTTTGTATCTGTTTTCTTTCATATGCAATTTTGACTCACATACCTTAAAAAGGCTTTCTGAATCTTTTACACATACCAAGAACACAAAGTGCAGTATGCCTCTTAATTGTACATTAAAGACAGTTATAAGCATTATTAGGCATGAGCAGATACTTAAACTGTGATGCTGTTCTTAGTTTTTCTGTATAGACTTTTATTTGGGGAGCCACACAGTAAATTGCATTTAGGTCTCTGTGAGCAAAAGTTATTCTTGTTTTTCAGGTTTGGGAGGGGCGCTGGAGAGTCATCCCTTTTCATGTCCTGCCAGAGTGGCTGAAGGATAACGATTACCTCCTGCATGGACATCGACCCCCCATGCCTTCCTTCCGGGCCTGTTTTGGAAGCATCTTCAGAATTCACACTGAAACAGGAAACATCTGGACTCACCTGTTAGGCGAGCATGAAAATCCTTATACAAACTGATTAGCAGTAGATTATAGTTTATAATCAAACATATTTTCAACTGGGTCATTCTGCATATCTGTTTTATTGTTGACTGTTAGGTAAACTGGCCTATTTCATAGTGAAATTGGACAATAAAACTTGAGGTTGTTTTGTCTTGTCTTCCTCAGGGTTGATCTTATTCCTGTGTCTGGGCACGTTAACCATGCTGCGGCCCAACATGTATTTTATGGCCCCACTTCAAGAGAAGGTTGTGTTTGGGATGTTCTTCCTGGGTGCTGTGCTCTGTCTCAGCTTCTCCTGGCTTTTTCATACTGTCTACTGCCACTCTGAGAAAGTGTCTCGCACATTCTCCAAGTAAGGCTTCACATTGTCACAGGCTGACTGTCACATACTTGCTTTGCACATCATGAATAATTCTTAACTGTCAGACTTTTTTGCTAGGCTCACTTTAACTGTTGTTGGCATTTATCAAATTTCACTTGGTCATAATTATCTTCATATCACACATGTAGCTCCAGCTTGCAACCTAAAGTGCAGTTATTGTTGAAGATACAATGATGACTCTGAGAGAAATCCTCCAATTTCTTTATTAATGTCTTTAAAACATGTTTAACAGCTACAGCAATAAAGACACAAACGCGCACGCAAAAAAATACAAATGACTCTAAGAACAGGGAGTGTCACTGAGCAACACACTGAACCCTAGATTGTTCCTGCAGAGGCTGCCAATGCTTGAACATATTTGCGGTTAAGCTGCAAGAAAAGTGTATTTGTTGCGGTAAACTGTCGAAGCAGCCCTTATAATTTATTGCACATTTGCCTACAATCCCTGTTACTGTAGCATTTGTCATATGTCATCAGTATAAAATTTGAACACACTCATTTTCTCTCTTCAGGCTTGACTACTCGGGGATCGCCCTCCTAATCATGGGCTCCTTCGTGCCCTGGCTGTACTACTCATTCTATTGTTCCCCTCAGCCTCGTCTTATCTACCTCACCATTGTATGTATCCTTGGCATTGCTGCCATCATAGTTGCCCAGTGGGACCGGTTCTCTACACCTCGTCACAGACCTACAAGAGCAGGTACTCACCAGTTAAGGAAAATATGAGGTTTTTAAATGCAATGTGTCATCTTTTATCACACCCAACTGTTTGCTTTGGGTTTCAGTTGCAGTTTTATCACATATCTTTCTCTTCCTCTTTTGAGCAGTGGTGACAGTTTGCAGGAAATTGATAACATGTTGTGGTTACTGACTGCTGAGCTTTGTTTGAACATCATCTTTTTATCATTGTTTTACAAATAACTCCAATCCATTCTTCCAGGTGTCTTCATGGGCCTCGGACTAAGTGGCATTGTTCCTACCATGCACTTCACCATTGAGGAGGGCTTTGTTAAGGCCACCACAGTTGGGCAGATGGGTTGGTTCTACCTGATGGGGGCCATGTATATCACTGGTGCTGGTCTATATGCAGCCAGGATCCCTGAACGCTATTTCCCCGGCAAGTGTGATATTTGGGTAAGTTTTTAATGTTCCGTATATTAAGAGTTTTTGGACTTTTGGAACCACTCCCCCAAACATAAAAAAAACATATTTCATATTTTGTGCTACAGACAAATGGTCAATAGGTCAGTTTACAGCTCACTATAGATACTCTACTGTAGCTTTAACTTAAAGTGAGTGACTAAAGGAGTAGTTTTACATTCAGCTGCAGCCTCTGGATGTATCTTTAGTTGTTTGCTTTAAAACAAACAAATAAGGAGTTCTGCTAATACACATCTTGGTTTTTTTCTCAGTTCCACTCTCACCAGATTTTTCACGTTCTGGTTGTGGCAGCAGCTTTCATCCATTTCTATGGAGTTTCCAACCTGCAAGAGTTTCGCTATGGCCTCGAGGGAGGATGCACAGATGACTCTCTCCTCTGAGAAGCCTGACTGTGACTTAAACTTTTCTCTATAGCTCCCCCACATACACACAAACACACACGCGCAGACACATACACAAAATGCTGCTGGAATTCAATATAGTCACTTATTCCTCTTTGTGTACATCTGATTTTCTAACATCTTGTTTGGGTTTCCGTGGTCTTTCTGCTTTGGCTCCTTTTTGCTCCAATAAAGTAGCATCAACAAGCCAATGTACCACAGTGGGAACAGACACTACTTGTTATTACAATAATTGTAAAGCTTAAAATCAGCATTTTCAACTGAGATAAAAATGAGATTTTACCCAAAACTGATGCTTACTAGTACCCCAACCACTTTGTCTTCTATTACCATTCATGCACAAAGGGTATAATTTGTGTTGTAGAAGGCGGCACATACTGTAAACCATTACCATTTTCCATTCAGGCTAGAAGAATGAATGTACTGCCCAGCAGGAGTTTGGTGTAGAGCAGTTAGCGAGGACAATTAACATAATTGAGGACATCTAGTTTTCAGGGTTTTGTTTTTTATTGTTTTTTTTTTTTCTTTTCTCTTCTCCCTGAGTGTACTGACACATGTTCACCTGTCTGTTACATATTCTCATGTGGCAATAAAACACAAGTTGTAGTCTTAAAGCCCATTCAAAGTTAATATCATGTTTTTATATTGTTTTAGGGTAACTTTGTACCATCATTCTAGAGGAGGAAATAGCCTTTTGGCTAACTCACAGCAGTGTTTGTTAAAGTGGACACTTGCTGTTAAGCAAACAAATAATTTTTGAGCAAAGCATAGAGTTGAGGCCCCATAAATATGAGCTACCCATAGTATGTGTCTGAATAACACACGGATTAAATTAATCACATCCTCAAGGGGTTGAAATTTTCTTGTTTCTTCTAAATTTATCCTAGAAGTTCTTTTGCATTTGATGCATCATTTTAATGGACAAAATTCCAATTTAATGGCACAGAAAAGCCGTAAGAGTTTATAGCTGCTGTGTAAAATATATCAGCTTAGTTCAGGTTAAACTAAGATGCTTGAAATGTTGAGATGACGATAACTACCCGGTTATAATTTATCAGACAGACAGCATATTATGGATTCATTTCTAGCGTATTAGTTCCTGGGCTACGCACAATGTACAGATATGGATTGGTTAAATTGTGTTTTTGTCAGCTAAGAATTTTTCTTTTGTGCTAGATCTCAGATGCAATGAGAGGTGTATATATCAAATGCACCTTAGTATATACTATTAAATTGAAAACTTAAAATCCATATGAGGTTTAAATATGTTCTGTATGATATAAACTTTTAGTATTTCTGTGCCTTAGGCCACTGGAAATGTTTTTAAATAAAACGGCCTATCTTAATAGTCAAGGAAGCATCAAGGATTTCCAGATGTTGACTTTTCTTGTTTTCCTTGCCATATATAAATATACAATTGAATCATTACTGAACTTACAATTCCATTGATAGGTTGTATGAACTTCAATTTAAGACTCCTTTTTCTAGATGAACTTATTCAAGCTTTATTACAAAGACTAAAACAATGTGTATTCTAGACTTTGTGTTAATGTCCTGTGTAGAAAGTGATAAATCATACATTTCACTGAAATGTAAACCTAAATATTTATTAATGGCAATCTTGGAAAATTATTGTAATAAATTTTTTTCCACATGTAAAAATGTGATGTCTAGTTTTCTCCAATGCAAGTCTGAAGACAGTAATATACACTCAGCAGGGTCAGCATCATTCTCAGGAATGTAAGATGTGACATTTCAAATTTCACATCAGCAGTTACTGAAACTGAAGACAACAGGATTCATGGTCTACTTCTCCTCAATCTTGAAAGTAGAATCTGAGCCCAAGTGTTCACAGCTGAGGTCTATCACTACTCAGTGCTTTCATGCATGGAAACAAAACATGATTGTATCATAATGACAGCATTGCAAATTAGTAAATTTTAAAGTCATCATCATCTGCCATCCTTCAGTTTCAAAGATCACTGGTTCAAAAGTTGCTTTGGTCGATACCCTTTTGAATATTTGTACGGCAGAGCTTCCGGTCTAGACAGTCAGTATCCCAGGAGTAGGTGTTGATGTCCGTGGCAATCGGAGTCCTCTTGAGTGTGGCTTTGTAGAGCAGCTTTTGACCACGCGGGTGTCTTTTCCCTGTAACAAGTTCACTGTACAGAAGGTCCTTAGGTATTCTCCCATCATCCGTTCTAACAACATGTCCGGTCCAATGGAGTTGAGCAGCAGTGAGCAGAGCCTCCGTGCTGGGCTTGTTGGCCCTCCTAAGAACCTCAACGTTGGATACTTTGTGCCACCATCGAATGCCCATAATGGAGCGAAGATGACGAACTTGAAAGCTGGTAAGCTTGCGGATTTGGTGACAGTACAGAGTGTAGGTCTCTGCAGAATACAGCAGACGGGATGACAGCGGCTCTGTAGACCTTTAGTGGGGATCTTGATGCCGTGTTGGGACCAGACAGGAGTACTTAGTTTGCTGAAGGCAGTTGAAGAAGTTTGAATGCGCCATGAGATTTCTCTGATGAGATGTCACTGTCACGTCCAGGCAATTGCCATGGGGCTTTTGAAACATCTGCACTGAAGATTAGGGTGTTGTGTCTGCCACGTACCAAACAGCAACACTCACTTGGCCTTTTGTAACCAGATGCAACAGTACAGGGTGTACGATGGTTGGGGAGACGCTGGGATGCAGTGGGCTGCATCATCAGTATGAGCACGTGATGAACCACCTTAATGCCAGCCCACCTGGCAGGCCCTACTGGTGTGTTAGGGGGATTTGAGATCAGACTTGTCCCATAAGGCAGTGGGTAGCCTGGATATCCTGCCAGACTCTCAGGCCCAGAGCTTGTGTTTAGGAGAAAGCCCCTCACCACGGCAAGGTCACAAGATGGAATTCCCCATCATTGAGCCACAGGACCTGGAGGCCTTTCCCGCAACTCTCCAGGTCTTGAGGAGGAGAGCGATAACAATACTTTATTGTTGAACACATGCCAAGCATTTCCATTTTACTTGCATATTAAGTTTTAAACTTAATGAGGGTGGTTAAAAAAAATTCTTCAGTGTATATATAGTTTTTCATGTTTCTGTTTTTGACCATCTGAATCATGCATTGCAAGAACCAAAAATATTTTTATTCCTTGGGTCAAGTTTTTACTTGTTTGCTACAGTTATACCAGAAAAAAATGCCTCAAAGTAGAGCATCTTAAACTCCAGAATGTACCAATGGGGACAATTTTAAGTATTTTTTCTTGTACTGCTTTTACATAATTTATCTGAATTAGCAAATTGGTATTTTATATTGAGGCTTCTGATGAGTTTATTTAAAATGTTGACTATCAAAATATTTTTGCCACTATTATTGCCTAAATGTTGCTTAAGGTAATTTTTATGAAATACCTTTTATTTCAAAAAGCTTTTGTCAATGAGATTTTGTAATTTGAAATTATTGATACTACAGTACTGTGCAAAAGTCTCAAGCCATTCCTAATTTCTTAATATTTTGCCTCAAAGGAGCCAGACTTTCTTGTAATTTTTTTAAAATGGTCTTGAGCAATAGTTCTCTCGGCTTTCTGAAAGTCTTTCAAAGTGTTTCTTTTTCAGTCATTTTCCCAAGTATAAAAAAGGCACCTAACACAGGGAATTAATCAGTGTTGTTTTCACACACAACAGACAACTTAGCAAAGAACCAATTTTAAATTGTATCTTTAGGGACTTTGTTACTAGCAGCCTATTCTTCTTCTTCTTCTTCTTCTTCTTCCGGCTGCTCCCGTTAGGGGTCGCCACAGCTGATCGTCTGCCTCCATCTCATCCTATCCCTTGCATCCTCTTCCCTCACACCAACCCTCTGCATGTCCTCCTTCACTACATCCATCAATCTTCTCTGTGGTCTTCCTCTTCTCCTCCTGCCTGGCAGCTCCATCTTTAACATCTTTTGTCCAATATATCCACTATCCCTCCTCTGAACATGTCCAAACCATCTCAGCCTTGCCTCTCTGACTTTGTCTCCAAACTTCTCAACATGAGCTGTCCCTCTGATGTATTCCTAATCTCATTCCTAATCCTGTCCATCCTGGTCACTCCCAGGGAAAATCTCAACATCTTCAGTTCTGACATCTC